>OX424574.1:57871507-58136507 GCA_949152435.1 Gastracanthus pulcherrimus
GAAGAAAAAATGAATTGCTGTTTAATGTTTTTTCTTTATTGCATTAAAGACAACTCGAAATCGGTATAGTGATCGAGGTAATGTATGTATTTTCATCTATTTTTTTTAGAGAGACAGCGACTGCAACGGCGGCAGCGAAGACTGGCGCGGTTCACACAGAAAGTTATGGAAAAGTCATGTTCTGAATGGCGCGGGTGTCGTTGTCAATGTCTGTAGTACTACAATAAACTGCAGACAATGGCGGAGTGAAAAATCAAAATAGCTACCCGTTTGCGCATGCGCACGAGTAAGAAAGTAGGAGAAGGCGTGATATAGAGAGAAAGATAGGGAGAGCGAGATAGCGACGATGACTATGAGTAAAACAGCATATAGAAAGTTCTGGACTGTCAAGGTCTAAATGACGCTGGTGTCGTTCTCAATATCTATAGCACTGCAGCGATATACACACGCAGTGATCCGTGTGCTCCAAAACGCGGGAAGAAACTGAAGGCTTCTATGAATCGATGGGACTCTGTTGTCATGCAAAATAAGCTGAGTGACGACGACGACGGTAACGATGACTGATGCAAGACACAGAAATTTGCGTCGTATTCGCGACTGCTATGTGGTAGACTCTCGCGAAAAATTCAACGTTCTTACCAAGATTAGGTCAGCCCAGTTGCCACTCGGCGTAGCTTACAATGACGCGCTCGATCCACGAGTCATATGCACAATCCAAATCGTGTAGAAACTTTTTCTCCCATAACCGTTTTACCGTAACCTGTGGGCCCTCACAGCATGGACGTAAACGGATGCTTCACCATATGTCTACATCGGATACTGATGCCGTCAGGTCCCCGTTCCTCTGCCAAGGAGCTCATAGCCCGCGGCCGCTCAGCGCCACCATTCAGCTCATAGGACGCTGCGCTCGCCAAGACAGCTGATTGGTTGCGACGTGGCACCGACAAGTGGTGCTCCAATCGAACAATCATGGATAGCCGAGCTCCGGATGGCGCTAGTATCGTCGTCATTGCTCGTTTGCGCACGTGCAAATGTATATTGGAAGTTGTTTTGCACCACGACGTGTCGCCACTAAGCTAATTGGGTTTGGCAAAAAAAAAAGCCGATTGATCGATCGTCATGTCACCATTTAGTGCGCTTCTGCGAGTAAGCATGCAAGTTTTAGCAAGAGAAAGATATATAACCTTACAAACCAATCTGTAGAGCAAGAGGAGATTCCGATCGTTGCGCAAAAACATCTTGACCATGACTAACGCAAACCGAGAGAATTGTCTCGAAGGTCGAGTTCCGGATGGCGCTAGTGTCGTCTTCAATGCTAATTAGCGCATGCGTGAGTATATATAGGAAGTTCTTCTACCGCTCGACGCGTCGAGATTGAGCTGATTGGTCGTGGTGAACGAAGCTGATTGGTCGATCGTCGTGCCACCATTAAGTGACCTTCTGTGAGTAACTAATCAAATTTTAGTAAGGAAAGAAAGAAATTTATTTTACAATCCAATGAGTAAAGGCAGAGTAGACTCTGATCATTGCGTGAAAGAGACTTGACGACTACTGATGTAAACTGACAGAATGCTCTGGAAAGCCGAGCTCCGGATGGCGCTAGTATCGTTGCCATTGCTCGTTCGCCCATGCGAGATGAAACTAAAGGATATCACGGGTAGAAGGGATTTAGTGTTGAAACTGTCAGAATGATGGAAGGAGTAATCAGGGTTTCTACAGTTCGCGCATACTCAAGAACCATACGCACACGAAAACTGCCACCAATGTCAAACTGTCAAAGAGAGTGGGAGAAAAAGAGAGGTGACAACCCGTAAACGAGTTACGAGCACACGCACACACACACACACACACGTATATACACAAGCTCATACACAAACTTGTGTGCACTCGCGTACCCACATACACCTCCAAACACGTGATCCTGCGTATGCAGGAAGTTTTTTACCGCTCGACGCGCCGCCACTGAACTGATCGACCATAGCGAAAAAATTGTTTGATCGATCGTCGCGCCACCCATGAAGTAAGATTGGGCGCAACAATCGACGAAACAATTTTTTCGCCATGGTCGATCAGTTCAGTGGCGGCGCGTCGAACGGTAAAAAACTTCCTGTGAAGATTTTAAAAATCTTTAGTTTTCGCAACCGGGTTTGGTAGTGCGCGTATAAAGAAGTATACACCGAAAATAGTTTAGTGCATCGGTAGCGCTAACATGCGGATATCTGTAACGCAGCAGTTTGGAGCATCTGGTGTCCTGTCTTGGCATGGATTCTATCCGCTTTCAGGCAGCAGCGCTCCTCGCTGGGATTTCAGGTTATGTATGTGTGAGCGGCGGGAACACTAGGGGTGAATGCTGCGCTAAGAAGGGGGCACCAGACGCTCCAAACGAAGGGAGACTAGTTGCACTTCAAATAGAGCAGCTGATGCCTTCTAGAGGGCAGCCGAGGTGCTAATCTCTTTTCAATGTATAGTCCAAGAAATCTGTCCAATAACTTAAACACTAACATTTTTACAAAATGAAAAAAAAATGTCAATCCGCTCAACGATTATTAAAAAAAGGGATGGGTAAAATCTGAATACACAGTTATCAAAGACTTATATCTCGATACAAAAAACTGTAATCCCACGAGCTGATCAAACAATAAATTTAAGAGATATCGACTTATATGTAGCTACAAAAAAGTGTAATTCCGCGAGCTGCTCAAGTTATAAATTTTCGAGGTATGATTATCGATTGTCAAAAAAATGCGATGTGCAAAATCTGAATACACGGTAAACAATGGCTTATATGTAGCTACAAAAAAGTTTCATCCTGCTAGCTGAGCAAACTATAACTTTTCGAGATATTGATTATCGATTTTTAAAAAAAGTGATGAGGCAGAATCTGAATACACGGATAACAAGGGCCTATATGTAACTACAATAAAGTGTAATCACGCGATCTGATCAAACCATAACTTTTCGAGATATCGATTACCGTTTGTCAAAAAAAAGTGATGGGTAATATCTGAATACATGATTGATAAAGGTTTATATCATGTCCAAAACACCAGCCCTCATACCGTAAAAAGATTCCACTCCCACGATAAAATAATTAATGAACGCGCGCTAGGTCTTATTTTTCGTACGTGCCATCTTCTGCGCGAGTCGACTTCACTGCACGAACTTCAAAAGCGTGCCTTATCAGTACATGTGCATTGTAATAAGATGTGATTTTGTAGGGGTCCTCACAGAGATATAAGAGAAGAAAATGCAGCTGCGCGAATATTACGTGGTGAATAAATAATGCCACATTCAATTAGTTGGCAAAGTCTTGTTAGTGGGAAAGACTTTGGCCGGCTGTAAGTGATGACTAATATGAGGTAAGCCGATATCCTATGCAGCTGCAGAAAAGACTGCACATGTACTCTTGCCGATGGGATCATCCTTAGCTCAAGGCAATGTTGGACTGACTGATAATCGCGAATATACTCTCGCCGCGAACACATCTCCGTCGTTTTTTAAGAGTTTTATGTATAAGTTGTGTGGATTAAAAAATTTAATATGAATATACCATCAATACAATCTGGTAGCTCGCACAATATTTGTTGTGATCGATGAGCGCGTGTGTGTGCCATGTGATTGGGATTGCTTCGTGTGTTCTTTAAGTGTTACTTCAAATTTAGGCACCTAAACAAAGATAAAAATTGCATGCAGTATTCGCAAGAACTTGAATTTATTTTACACTCGTTTCTTACTTCTAGAAACAAAACATGCGAAGTATACAGGATGTCAATTAAGTCCCGGGACGGCTGAATATTTTCTAAAGTACTGCTTTTCTGGAAGAGGTCAAGGTCATTCCTTAAGTATCTTTGAACAAGGAACCCAACGGTGACCTTGGATTTGACCTTGAACCTCATTTTCAAGGTTATTTTGAGGTCAACCTCATTTTTTCAAACGGGAACCCCCTATTTTTTATAGCGGAATCGGAAAGAGCGGAAAATTTTACATCCGGATATGTATTGAGGTATGGGGTTGAGGTAACCCCTAGAGGTCAAATAGAGGTCAAATAATGACTTCTTAAAAATCTCGCGAGTTCAGTGGTAAAACAAAACAAACAAAGGTCATACCCTAGGTAAATCTTTACGGGGTACCCGACGGTGACCTTGGATTTGACCTTGAACCTCATTTTCAAGGTTGTTTCGAGGTCGACCTCATATTTTCAAATGGAAACCCTTATTTTTGATACCGGATTCGGAAGGAGCGAGAAATTTCAAGTATGGATGTGTTGAACAAGGGATGTAATTGCGACCTTCAATTTGACTTTGGACTTGACCTTGAAGGTCATTTGAAGGTCATTTGAAGGTCAACTGGTTTTTTTAATCGGAAATCCCAGTAATAATACCGGAAACCGATAGAGCGAGAAATTTGTCAAATGACCTTCAAGGTCAAGTCCAAAGTCAAATTGAAGGTCACAATTACATCCCTTGTTCAACACATCCATACTTGAAATTTCTCGCTCCTTCCGAATCCGGTATAAAAAATAAGGGTTCCCATTTGAAAATATGAGGTCGACCTCGAAACAACCTTGAAAATGAGGTTCAAGGTCAAATCCAAGGTCACCGTCGGGTACCCCGTAAAGATTTACCTAGGGTATGACCTTTGTTTGTTTTGTTTTACCAGTGAACTCGCGAGATTTTTAAGAAGTCAGTATTTGACCTCTATTTGACCTCTAGGGGTTACCTCAACCCCATACCTGAATACATATCCGGATGTAAAATTTTCCGCTCTTTCCGATTCCGCTATAAAAAATAGGGGTTCCCGTTTGAAAAAATGAGGTTGACCTCAAAATAACCTTGAAAATGAGGTTCAAGGTCAAATCCAAGGTCACCGTTGGGTTCCTTGTTCAAAGTTACTTAAGAAATGACCTTGACCTCTTCCAGAAAAGCAGTACTTTAGAAAATATTCAGCCGTCCCAGGACTTAATTGACACCCTGTATATTGGTTATTGCACTTGTTTTGATAAAAAAATTGCAATAATATACAATGTAGTAGATCTGCGGACTAATATTTTACAAAGGAAATTCTGATTTTAAAAAATAAAAAAAAATAGATGAAAATACAAGGAAAAGAAATGGATTTTCCTTGTGGTAAAATTTTGCTCTAAGCCATTACCTCGATCACTATACCGGTTTCGAGTTGTCTTTAATGCAATAAAGAAAAACATTAAACAGCAATTCATTTTTTCTTCGGCTTGCCACGAATACGAGAACGAAATCATCGGTGAAGATGGTGAAAAGGTTATTCCCAACATCTACAATGGTGAACGAGCCGCTCAAGGGGAGTTCGCCTAAATGGTGGCATTGTCTGCTCGCGGTGACGTCACGCTATGTGGCACGCAGTCGACGGCTCGCAGACGGTGTTGGAGAGTACGAGGAAGGACGAGTAGGGCGAGGAAGTGTGACCAGGGATGCAGCAGGAGGTATATTCGGACAACGGTGCCGACGAAGGGGCACGAAGACGAGAGCTGCAATGCCCAGGACTGCGTACTTGCAGCAGGAGCAGTGGGCACGGTTAACCTCGAAGAGGTTATATTTACATGCAGCTTCTTACACTGCATTCCTCAACTGCCACTATTATCAGGTGAGATTAGTGTTTTGTATATCACTGTAATCTCCCCTTGCTGATGCTATGTTGTTTCTAGGTGTCTGGCGAGTGCTTCGGAGGCTGCTGCTGCTGCTGTTATGGAGGAGCGGGCTATGAGTTGAGCTACGTTGCTGCACTTGGGAGACCACACTGCCTCTGCAAACCATCCAAACCAGGTAAGAGAGTTCCAGTTTGATGTGCATGTCTGCTGTAGACTAACTCAGCTTTATGTTTTCTAGGGTGTATGCTGCAGGCCTCCAAAGCATCTAGAGAAGCAGCTGCTCCGCCTAAGGTGGATCCATTCATGCCTTTAAAGGCATAAATTCAGGTGGGTATTATTCTAATACCATTTTGCTCATATTCTTCTTTACTATGCGTATATAATCTCTATGCGTGTTTTCTTAGGTTGGTTCGAAAGAACGGGAGTAAGGAGAGGAGACACCAGGACATGCTCAGGGCACCCCAGCCGAGACCAGCCAGCTCCTACCTATGCGAGGCTCTATGAGATGGCAGCTGTGCGTCTTCTTCAGCTGCTTCACGGCATTGGAGAGCTCGCTTGCTTTGTATCGTCCCAGGAAATAGTGTGTGTGTGTGTATGTGTATACTGAATTCGGTGAGTAGTGTGCTATCGGTGATATAGGCCAGTTCTGTCGAGCATCGGACTTGCACTGAGCAGTTCGTTCAACAGACTGGAAGTTGTGTAACCCACACAAAATGTCGTGTTACAATATATATATATATATATATATATATATTCGTGATGCGGTTACACTGACACACATAAGTGCGCACACACACAATGTGTAATATTAAAAAATAATAATTTTTTACAATTAAAACTTAAGTGAAGAATACAGCACACAAATTATTATCATCAGACTGAAGACATAAGTAGGTAAGTTTTTTTTTTAAATTTACATATAATATTATTATATTGTATATATACATGTGTGTGTGTGTATTCGTGCAAGGCCGTATGTGTAGAGAGAGAGAGGAGGAGAGGTGAAAAAAGGTGTGTGCGCGTGCCACGCTGATTACTTGTGGAGAGAGGAGGAGAGAGCAAGAGAAACAGAGAGAAAGAGAGAGGAAGAGAGAGATGCGCGTGCAACGAGAGAGATAGGGAGAGGCAAAGCGAGAGAGGGAGAGAGAGGGAAAGAGAGCGAGAGAGGGAGAGAAAAGGAGAGAGAGAGAGAGAGTGGGAGAGAACGTGCCTCGGTAAGCGAACCACTGCTACACTATCGCTGTGACAATCTCTAACCCCCACTACACTCTTCTACCTACTCTACCATAAAACTGTTGGGGGAGGAAGGTGGAGGAGTGGGGGTTTGTTGTGTCTAGCGATAGTGTAGCAAGTACTACTTATATATGTGACGTTTGACGTCAACCGGAACACCGACCTTCCACAAAATTCCTTTCGACCTAAAAATTTTAAAAATGTGGAAAATTTAGCATTCTTTATATACTTTCAATTAGCGCGTGACTAATTTTAAATTTTCGTTTTCAGACGGAGCTGCACGTTCCCTA
Source organism: Gastracanthus pulcherrimus (assembly GCA_949152435.1). Taxonomy (NCBI): domain Eukaryota; kingdom Metazoa; phylum Arthropoda; class Insecta; order Hymenoptera; family Pteromalidae; genus Gastracanthus; species Gastracanthus pulcherrimus. The sequence continues at coordinate 57,878,654 of OX424574.1, forward strand.
ACCTTAAAGAAATACTACTTTACGCAATGATCAAGCTAAACACGAACACGAATCTAATTTTATTTGGTTTTTATTAGTTGAGTATATATAATTAAGGGAACCAAGCTCTTTTAAAACCTAAAAAATTAGATAGTATTACCTTTAATTTATGGTTGCTAAAAACTTTTTTGGTCCTTCTCTACCATATCCGTTAAGCGTATACTGATTGATGGATTTGTGCACTGACCGTATGATTCCAAAGAACTAAATGGAGTAAACGGACTGATTCCTTTTGGAAAATGATTTAAATACCTGTGATTTTGGTATTTAAATCATTATTGGATAATATCAATATGGATTTTTATTTAAATGTTTAATCAATTTATTGACGTAATTAACCTGATTACGTGAATCGTTTAGCGGATTCAATATGGCGCTTATAATGACTGAGTAGTACTTAATTTAAATATTCAAAACAAGGATCACGCAGTAATTAAACTTATCCTAAAAACCTTTAGTTGGGACATTTTATTCATTTACTTTCTTTTTATTTCGACATTTTCTGATGTTTTTTCGAACTATATCCATTTATAACTTAATATTACTCAATTATAATCGCTTCTGTGTTGGAAATCGTTGTCGTAAAAAAATGTAAAAAAGTCTAAAAAATTGCAAAAAACGGTAAATTGCTATAAAATTATATTAAAAATAGTAAAGAACCGTGAATAATTGTCTGAATTTGGAGTATACTTTACAAGTTTTTACAGATTTTTACTCTTTTGCATTTTTTATACAATTTTACGAATTTTTACATTTCGTAACATTTTTTAAAGTTTTAAAATATATAAGCTCTCCAGTCTATAACATTTCAAATGTTTATAAATTTATAAACTATGAAAATGTTATAAACTGAAAAAAATTGTATGGAAATGTAATAGTGAAAAAAGTATACATAAAAAAATGTAAAAAAGTGTATGAATCTATGTTTATTATTACGTTAAATTGTAGATGGATAATAATGAAGATAACAATCAAATATGCTGTGACTAGAATTTATTGTAAGACTATGCCTAAATAGGTGTGCCTCGCTCGCAATCCTCGTGGCGACTGCCGAAAAGGCAATAGAACGGAAGTGACGTATACACGATTTAGTCAAATTGCTATTCAAATTTTGATTACAGTAGTCCGAAACGTTACATTATATCATATAGTTAAATGAATTTCAGATATTCCGCCCACCTATCTTCGCAGAAGATACTAATTAACAATAGTACAATGGCAATCATTCGTTGTTTTTTTTTTACTAATTTAAGAGTAGATTCTAGTCTATAAATAATCAACAATTCATATAACTTTAACAATTGAAAGAATAAAATTAAGCGAAATTAAAACAATTAATATTAAATTCTAATCTTCTTGTCGCAAAATAATTAATTTAATAACTGGTCTTCTCAATGTTGTACCAGCAGTGCGAACTGTGACGACTCTAGGCAAGTCATCGTCACCTGTATATACTTGTAAAATCCTCCCTAGTGGCCATTGTGCTGGTGGAGTAGTTTCACTGCGCAGGATGACCAGATCGCCAACTTGAACTGGTTTTTTAGGATTTCTCCATTTATCTCTTTTCTGTAGAGCTTGCAGGTACTCCTGAGACCAGCGTCGCCAGTAATTCTGCGTCATTCGAATGTTGACCTGTGTACAATCAGACTCTGGAACAATATAAGAGGAGGAGTGAATAAGAAAATGTGCAGGAGTAAGTGGTTGTAGGTCAGCGGGATCATCAGACATAGGCACAAGAGGACACAAATTTAGGCACTATTCAATTTGACAGAGTAATGTGGCAAATTCTTCATACGTTAATTTATTCTCGTTAATAACAGGACGTATGTGATACTTAGTGGATTTTACAATCGCTTCCCAAATGCCTCCAAAGTGAGGCGCAGCTGGAGGGTTAAAGCGCCATGCAGTCCCGTCTTTAGCCAATGTAGACGACAATTCTTGACAGTGCGTAGTTCCTTGCTTGTACATATCCTTGAGTTCCGAGTCAGCTCCCACAAACGTAGTTCCCTGGTCACTGAGTAGTAAGCTACAATGACCTCGTCTACCAGTGAAACGTCGAAAGGCGGCCAGGAACGCTGCAGCTGTATAGTCAGAGGCTACTTCCAAATGAACAGCTCGAGTACTAAGGCAGACAAAAACACAAATATATCCTTTATATGATTTATGACCTCTTCCTGGAGAGGTACGAATATGAAATGGGCCAGCATAATCAACTCCCGCTTGGCTAAACGGTCGACTAGGCACAACTCTACGAGATGGCAAATTCCCATTTGTTGATAATTCTGCGTGGCTCTGTAACGAGTACAAGTAAGGCAATTGTGTATAGTCGACTTGACTCGCTGTCTTCCCTTAATCAACCAGTACTGATTCCTAAGTGTACATAATGTGAGTTGTACGCCTCCATGAAGAGTACGCGCATGACAATCTTGAATTACAAGTTCCGTAAATTTACCTTCATAAGGCAAGATAACAGGGTGTTTTTTATCAAAAGACAACAATGAATGTTTCAACCGTCCACCTACTAACAACAAACCTTGTTGTATAAATGGATTCAAACTTACTAGGCACGAAGTGTTTGGACGTGGCTTTTGCTGCCTTAATAAATGAAATTCCCTTGAAAAATGCAAATGTTGCACTAGATAAATCCATGTATAACGAGCTCTAGAAATTTCTGTAGCAGACAAAATCGAATCCCGTTATAGTCAGCAATTTCAATTTTATACCAATTTTGTTCAAGTATTGATGACTGGCTATTAAGTTGATTAATCTTCTAGCGATATCTATGAATCTTAAAATATAAGCCATAACTCTCAATAATTTAGATAAAGAAGAACAATCATTTAACAATTTCCAAATAAATTGATCTTTCAATTTAGCAAAATCCAAACCTACTGTAGTACCATCAGCTAAATCTGATTTTCCTACCACCGTGGAAACGAAAGAACATTCTACATTGGTAGAAAAACTTACGTTTGAGAAAGTCTGAAATAAAGAATGAGGCCAAGAGTCTTGCTCTTGGGACAACCAATTAGGTCCTTTCCACCAAATCTGAGCGGACATGCGACCATCGGGCTTCAGGCACAAGATTGTGAATATCTGCGCAGCGATTGGCAACAAAGGTAGGCCATTTCGATGGAATTTCCTTCAACCAATGCAAGGTATCTAAAGAATCTGATCACAAAAATATTTGAAGTTTGTTAGCTGCAAATAAGGGCAGAATTCGATTAACTAGTTTGGCAAGTAAATGCGCAGCCGATAATTCCAATCGTGGTATACTTAGAGTATTTAATGGAGCTACTTTAGATTTAGATTGAAGTAAGGCAATCGAAATTGAAGAAGCTGTAATTGTTCTCAAGTAAAGCACGGCCCCATAAGCAGATTTAGAGGCATATGCAAATCCATGAAGGTGAAGTGATATGAAACTGGGCATGAAGCCTATCCATCGAGGAATTTCTATTTTACTAAGACAAGGCAACTGATAATACCAATCTCTCCATTGGTCCGCTTCACTACCAGGCAAAGAATCATTCCAATCTAGCTTTAAGAGCTATAACTTCTGCAAAAATATCTTAGCTGTAACTATGACAGGAGCTAGCAATCCCAGTGGATCAAATAATCAAGCAACTTTAGAAAGCACAAGTTTCTTTGTCCAATCAACCACATTGCTATCAATATTTATATCGAAATGAAACGAATCTTCTACTGGATGCCATTTAAGCCCTAATATTGCAAATAATAAATCATTTTTTAATAAGATACTTGGTTCTACAGCAAGAACATTACTAGGCAAGCAAGTTAATAACGATGAATCATTTGAGAGCCATTTGCGTAGAGTGAAACCGCCCACCTTGCACAATTCTATCACTTCATTTTGTTTAAACCTAGCATCTTCTAGGCAATGACTTCCTGACAAAACATCATCCATATAAATTTCATTTTTCAAAATTTCCGCGTCTAAAGGATACCTCTCCTTATCATCATCAGCTAGCTGTTTCATAGTCCTGTTTGCTAAAAATAGGCTACAACCTACTCCATACGTTACAGTTCATAACCTATAAATTTGAACTGGTTCAAAAGTATCAAAACGCCACAATATTAACTGCCAATGTTGGTCATCATCATGTACAATAATCTGTCTAAACATTTTTTCAACATCAGCAACGAAAGCATATTTGTACTTACGCCAGGATTGAATGAGACAAGCTAAATCAGGTAATAAATTAGTACCGATATGAAGGCAATCATTTAAACTAGAACCATTTTTAGTTTTCAAGGAACCATTAAATACTGTGCGCAGTTTTGTAGTTGCGCTGCTCTCTTTCAACACTCCGCGGTGAGACAAAAAACAACAACGAGATATATCCAGAGGTTCATCTGGATCCTTATCTGAAACGAGATACATGTGTCCAAGCTCTATATATTCAAGCATAAAGGCATGATAAGCTTCCTTAAATGCTTGATCCCTTTCAAAACGTATCTTCATTAGATTCAATAATTTAAGCACAGCTTGATAAGTATCACCTAAAGAAGGCACATTAACAATTTTAAAAGATAATCTTAATATATACCTTCCATCAGCTGATCTCGAATGAGTGTGTAGAAAGTGTTCCTCACATTCCTGGTCGTCTAGTTAAACGGGTTGTTTGCAAGAAACCTCCTCTTGGAGCCAAAATCTCTGCAGCAATTCGTTTACATCCAACTCTACAGTACTATGCAAGACTGTTGGGGTTGTCAAACTTAGTGGACCCTGTTTGGTCGTCTCTCCAGAAATTAACCATCCTAAATGGGTTTGAGTAGCGATGGGCTCTTTCCCTTCGCCTTTGATCACTTGACTTTTCATAACTTGGGCGTATACAGCAGTACCCAACAGGACATCATTAACACCAGTCTTATTGAAGTTCGGATCAGCCAGTGTAAGCCCCTGCAGATGACTCCATCTGAACTCTTTGCCTTTTGTGATTGGCTTATAGCTGCTCACCTTTGGTAAAACATAGGCAACCACTTGGCAGCTAAAAGTAGAATTAAAGTGTGGTTTTATTGTAAATTCAGTAACCGCTTTACAAGTTATCTGACGTTTTCTGCCGACGCCAGTTATAGTCAAAACAATTGGTTTTTTTATCAATCTAAGTCTTTGACATAATGACTCCGAAATGAATGAAGACTGGGCACACTGATCTACCAATGTTCGAACGAGAATCTGTTCTCCTGCATCGTTAGAGACATACACCCAGGCAGTAGGTAACAGAACAGTTTCGGGATTTGAGTGTATTGCCTTGACAAAGTGATTAGCAGAAGAACTAGTATCAAGCACGTCTGAACTAACAGATTTCAACTCATTTGAAGCATTATTTTGATCAATATGGATAGGTACTCTATTAGTTTCTAAATTAGTTTTTAGTTCAAAATGCAAAAAGGTATGGTGTTTGTTATTACATTTTTTACAACGACTAGTGGAATTACAATTCTCAATAAGATGATTGTTTAGGCATTTATAGCAAAGTTTCCTGCTCTTGACAAAGGCGTGTCTTTGAGTTACTGTTTGGGCCTTAAATTTCTCACGTTGTAAAATGAAATGTGATTTAGAACAAAGGGCACATTGAGTATTATTATTAGAACTTTCAGTTACATGAAAATTCTTTGAAACAGTCTGAGGCTTATTCGACTGACCTTTAGATGGATTATATGAATTAATTTTCGAGGAATAGTAAAAAGTGAAGGATTTACTTTTATCGCTCGACTCGATAGTTTCTAACGCCATAATTTTTGTTTCCAAAAACGTTGTCAATTCCTGAAATTTAGCAGGTTCAAGAGATGACCCCATAGAAGTTTCCCATTCCTTGCGGGTCTGAGTATCTAACCGACTGGCGGTCAAATATACGATAATATCATCCCATGTATCCGTTGAACGACCGATTGCTTTCAAAGTCATAAGTGGCCCATTAGTACCGCTTAAAATTCTCTTTATTTCTGCTGAAGACTCAGAAGCCATACCTTTGAGCGAGATCAAAGAGGCAAGATGCAAATTAACTATTCTCTTTTTACTTTCAAAATGTTTTTTCACCTTATCCCAGGCAATATCAAAATTACCTTCCTCAATAGGCATCTCTTTAATCAAGTCAAATGCTTCTCCCTCAAGGCTCATTTGTAAATAATGTAGCTTGGCAATATCAGATAAATTAGTGCGAGAGGCAATTGAAGTATCAAAATAACTTTTAAATGAAGACCACTTTTTAAAATCACCTGAAAATTTAGGTAGGTCGATCTTCGGTAGCTTTGCTTCCAAAGGATCAATTTGAGTAGTAACGTTGAGAGTTCGCGATGATGAAGCAGGCAATGAAGGCATAGTTAAATTATTATAATGTTTAAAGAAATTATAATTTCTTTCTAAATAAACTTCCTCAGCACTATCAATGAAATTTTCTAAGAAATACTTATGTTTTAAATCCGTTGTACTTAGTTCCATAATACTATCATGAGCATCCAACAATTTTTTCCAATAATTTTCAATACTTCCAATCTGTGCAGTTGTTGCTCCTCTGGTAATTTTTGGTTGACCCTTTTTCTTAAAATTCGTAAAGGAACGATCGATTTTACTTAATAATTCCTTTTGCGATTTTTCAAATTTATCCATAATACCTTTTATTTATTTAATGCGTTGCAATAATTAATTAAGTTGTAATTAAGAGTAGTGGAATAAATTGTAGAGTATGACAATCAATCCATAGAACGATAATCAATTCAAAAATACGACGATCAATTCAAAATGCGATGATCAATCCAAAGTACGATAATCAATTCAAAGTACGACAATTAATTCAAATACTAAACAATAATAGTAATCAATTGTCAAATGAAAGCGAGCTAATTCTCAATGTAAATAGTACATCAATATAAGTATGTAGCACTCAAACACAATTCAAATAAAGGTTCAACTCTAATACGCATGCTAGCAAGGCAAGAAGAAGCACTGTATACATGAGGGCAATGTACATGTGAAAGAAAACAAACTATACTACAGTAAGTCTTAGCGTTCGCAAGCTGTTATGTAAATAAAGCGACAATGTCAACTCTCAAAACAAGCCAAGCAATAAGCAATAAATAACTAATTGGAACGAACTTACTGTAATGAAGATTTCTTGCTAGTTTGTGATAAATACATTCCAATGGAAAAGGCACTCAAACAAGTAAACTGCGTGAGCAGTCCAAACCATGTTGTTTTAAGCTAATATTATTCAGCTGTAGAAAACGCAGCGCCGATGCAGCTCCAAAACGCTGTAATTTTGGCGTTGTTTTTCCGTCGGTCCGTGAGGCAAGCACGAAGATGGTACGAAAGGTAGACACCAATATGTGTCCCCCACTCAGCCGCGAGCCTGGAGAATCCGCGAGTCCGTATTATACTCGCAGCTAGGCAAAGCGAATGAGGTGTGAGGAGGAGACGACGATAGCTGGATTCTCCGCTATCCCTACTCCTAGACGGCTTCCCACGAAGTTAGGCGGCTTAATACGACACCTTCCGAAGACGTCGTAATTTTCGTCGCGCAACAAATGACCCAATATGGCCGAAAAACTTTTTATCAATCTTTGATAATTTTGATACTTGGTGTATATGTTTATTCGAATATATAAGTTATAAAGCCTTGTCAGCGGAACAACTTCCCGTCCAACGCAACTAACAAAGATTTTAAAAATTTGTCTATTTATAAAATCATGAATATACACTATAATCATTAATACTATTATTACGATCGAATTCAGCAACTGAAAATACAGAAAAGTAATGTGATCTTCACTCCAGCACAGGATACTTGATTCCCCGTACATACGCAGCAGCGTGCATCACCGCGTCCGTAGTACCGCGCCAGGCCGCTAGGTGACGACGACACCAGTTTTCTTATCCATTAACGGAGTAGCGTTCCGAAAGGCATATAATGATGCGCTAATCCATGAATTTTTACCGAACTCTTTCGTGTTATAAATGTTGCCGTGTTAGAGTTCACATTTAAGTGTCAGGCTAATGGTTAGATATTATTTTCTCCATAGTTCAGTTTTGTTTCAAATTATATAACATTAATTCGCTGTTACTTTCCACGTAGTATTTTTCATTATAGAAAAATTCATTTGAAACAGACACAATTTACTTTTAAGTTGATATAGCTTTTGTATACTTGTCCATGATTTATGAAAGCATCTTAAATATCTACAATGTCTGAGTCTATGGTAAAGGATTCTTTTCCAATAGTTTATGTTGACAGATGTATGAATACATTTAATGTTAATGGACATAAAGGTACAAGTATTCGCAAAGTTTGATGAAAATTTTTGTTAGATTATCCAGATGCATCTGAAACAGCTATGATTTGTTCATCTTGTAGAAAGTCGTATACTTCTGTAAATTTTAATTTATCTAATAACTCTTTAAATGAGCAGAGTCAGGAAGAAAATGAAAGACTACAGAATAAACGAGTCCGTCTATCGAGATAAGCTGAACTAGAACAAATGTTGGAAGGATTGAAAAGTAAATTATCTTCTCTACCTCCAAATGACCCATTGATAGTTTCTATTTTTACAATAGCGCCTGAATGCTGAACTTTGCGCGATATTCAATCAGAGTTTAATGTCTCTATGAGAATAGCAAAAAAGGCGAGGTATTTGAAAAATGAATTTGGTATCTTAGCAATTCCTGATCCGAAAAAAAGGAAAAGTTTACCTGAAAGTACAATTAAAAAGTTAAAAGAATTTTATGAATGTGATATTAATAGTCGAGTTATGCCGAATAAAAAAGATTTAGTTAAAATTAACGAAAATGGTGAAATTTCATATATTCCAAAAAGATTGCTACTATGTGATATCAAAGTATTATATCGAAAATTTAAAGAAGAATTCCAACAATTTCCTATCGGCTTTAGCAAATTTGCAGAGCTACGTCCAAAATGGTGTGTTTTGTCCGGTGAAAGAGGTACGCATAGCGTGTGTGTATGTGTAATACACCAAAACTTGAAGGCCATGCTTGAAGCATCCAATTTGATGGTTCTCACGGAGGAATCTGGTGATCCAATAAATGGTTATACCGATTGCTTTTCGTTAATATTATGTACAAAGCAGAATCCTGCCTGTTTTTTAGGAAGTTGTCAGAAATGTGGTAATTTTTTTAAGATTTGTAGAATATGTATCTTCTTTACTATACAAAAATAAGATTGAAGAATTAGTTTTCAGTGTCTGGCAGTCAACAGATACATGTACTTTAAAAAAAGAATGTCTTTCGGTGGATGATTTTATTTCCGAATTATCTTTAAGTTTAAAAAAACTTATACCACATAATTTTATCACAAAAAACAATCAAAACATATAAAAGATCTGAAAAACAATTTACAGGAGAACGAAGGGCTTCTGGAAATGGATTATTCTGAAATTTTTGCTTGCGTAGTTCAGAATGCTGCTCAACAATTTCATTTTAACAATGATCAGTGTGCAATACACGTTGCAGTACTATATTACAGAGAAGATAATGAAATAAGGCATTGTAGTTTTATAGCACTTTCTGAATGTACTACTCATGATACGTCGTCAGTTTATATTTTACAAGGAAAAATTATTCCTGAAATAAAGAAAAGTTTTACGAAAATGAATCCGATTATAAACGTCACAGATGGTGTAAAGCAGCACTATAAAAGCAGATATCAAATGATAACTTGGTAAATCATGAGTTAGATTTTCAAATAACGGCATAGTGGCATTTCCATGCTACTGCTCATAGAAAGGGTTCATGTGACGGAGTAGGGGCCGTGTTAAAAAGCGAAGCTACTCGTACCAGCTTGCAGTCCAAAGCTACGGACGCGATTTTAAATTCAAAACAACTTTATGATTGGGCGAGACACAAGTTACAAACAATAACATTCTTTCACTATTCCCAAAATGATTATGAAAAAACATCAAGATCACTAAAGAAAAGATTCTCAACTGCACCATCTGTTACAAAAATTTCAGAAGGACCCGCGTTTATAGTTTCTTCCAACAAAAAAATTACTGTGTTTAGATAAATACTCTAATGCACCAAATCCATTATCAATAATACAATATTAATAATTGAATTTTAAAAATGTTAAACAAAATAATACAAATATACAAAACATGACAATAATTAAAAAATTAAAAACTTTAAAAAAATTAGAAATAAAAAAATTAAAAAAAATAAAGTAATGCCAGCTTTATAATAAAGACAGACTCAATCCTGTAAAACGCAGAGAGCGTTCATAGGAATCAATAAAAAAGTTACATAATAACTATATATCAGTAACCAGTTATTTTAATTGAATATACTTGAGTAGAAGTAAACAAATAAAATTTAGCTTCGTGTTAATATTCAACGACTCAAAATTCATAAAAATAGTCTCCGTCGATAATGTTCCTCAATAGACTTACGTTTTCTACTGCGTAAAACAGAAATTTTGGGTTGTTTTTTGAGGTTAGGGATAAACGCTTAAGGTATCGGTAAAAAATAGGGTCGGATTCTTGTTCAGCAGCTCAAGATAAATAAAAATGCGCTCTGTCAATAATTTTCCTCACGTAAATCACAGGACCTACCTCTCAACCGCGTGGAACAGCAATTTTAGGGTGTTTTTGAGGTTAGGGACGAACGCTTAAGGTATCGGTAAAAATGAGAGTCGGATTCGTGTTCAGCAGCTCAAAATACATAAAAATACGCTCTGTCAATAAGTTTCATCACGTAGATCACAGGACCTACCTCTCAACCGCGTGAAACAGCAATTTTGGGGTGTTTTTTTAGGATAGGGACGAACGCTTGAGGTATCCGTAAAAAAGATGGTCGGATTCATGTTCAGCAGCTCAAGATACATAAAAATAGTCGTTGCTTGGAATTTTTCGAAACTCCTGTGATTTCTAACAGCTTGATCATTGCGTAAAGTAGTATTTCTTTAAGGTTAGGGAACGTGCAGCTCCGTCTGCAAACGAAATTTTAAAAATAGCCACGCGCTAATTTAAAGTACATAATAAATACTAAATTTTTCATATTTTTAAAAAGTTTTAGGTCGAAAGGAATTTTGGGCAGGGCGGTGTTCCGGTTGACCTGAAACGTCACATATATATATATATATATATATATATATATATATATATATATATATATATATATATATATATATATATATATATATATATATATATATATATATATATATATATATATATATATTTAAATAAATCTGAAAAAATTCACGTACATTCTACATACCAAGAAGGACCATTTTATCGAAGAAATATAAAAAAAATTTTTGATCTCGATTGCCCAGAGAATTATTAATAAAATGGGTGTGTTACGTCTAAAAGACGTACGTTTTAACCGCATAAAACTATTTTTAAATGTTATTTATTGAGTAATGATATACTTTCTTTTGTCAAACTTAACGTACACAATCCAGTGACGTATCTGCAAAAAAGAAGCGCAAAGTTTGACAGAAGGAATGCAATTTCTAAATACAGGCACGGATCAGTTATAAATTGGGCGATGTAAAACAGTATCGTAAGCGTTTCCTAATCGGTTGTAATCGACATACTTGCGGTATTATATGTCTTTTAGAAATAATGTTTTGTAAAATAGTATATATTTTTGAATCAATAAGAAAAACTATATAAAAGAAAATGAGCGCGTAATTAAGGCAGTTTCTTCGTAAGGCCCACAGTAGGCCATCTCGCGGCTCGATCAAATACACAGCCAAAAGCATAAATCTTTATAAAACTTATAGAGCATCCATTATAATTTATATCCATACTTTTCTTAAGTACACTATAAATTAATTACTGCGCGACTCCTTTATTACAAGCTATCATAAATTGTACTAATGAAGAAATAAATAAAAGTTTTAGTTGTGCATACGAGAATTAATAAAGATACCCACCAGGATGCAGTTCACATATCCAGCAGTAGATCAAAGTAAGAACATTTTCAAAAATCTATAAAAATGTAAGCAGGTATCTGGTTGTGAGAGAACCAGATTTCATGGTAGAGCCTGCCACTAGATTCATTTCTACATGTTCTGAATTATCATATTTTTGGGAGTTCAGGACACAACAAATTGGTTCCGGTACGAATGTTATAAAATTTCTCTGAGTAACATTTAGATTCAGGTACAAATATTTAAAAAAATATGTAAATTAGAAATCGAGTGCATAATAATTGTGAGTTTCATTTTCTGGTTACTTTTCTGATTATTTAGAACCTAATAACAAATTGGTTTCAGTACGAATATTCGAGAAACTGCTCTCTGATTTCAGTACATTTCAGTTCTGATGTAATATAGATAATGATTTTCCGAATAATTTTGTAGAATATAAACGTAATAATATAAACTATTAATTTCATGATTAAATAGAATGTGGTTTCAATTTGTTTGATTGAAAATTCAATACCTCTTCATTTATTTTTACTACAGTTAAATAACAAATTGATTTTTGTTTTACTAAAGTATATTAATAAAAAATTCTTATTTGAATACTATATTTTGTGTAATTTTCATAAAGTCATTGAATTATATTAATCAGGAAAAAGTTTATTTAAATATTTATATTTTTATAGTAAAAAATACTTTTTTTGTAATAAAAATTAAAAAGCTGTTACCTTCCAATTTTTAAATATTAAATGATTCAAATAAATAATCAATAAAGCTATTAATCAATAATTAGTGGATCAAAGGTATTTTATATACAACTAAACAATAACATATTACAATAATAATTATTAATAGATTTAAAATGAGTATAGTACCTTTAAGAATTCGATTTTGATTACATCAAATCACGAGTTTGATTTAAACGCTACTTTCAATTGTGGCAGACAAGACCGTTATTCGGATATAGATGGCATTTATAATGAACAAAGCTTGATATTTGGGACTAAAAAATGTAGTTAATTTAGTTCCAGAATTTGATGGAAAAATATTCCAATCGCAGAATATATTGAAAAATTAAAACAAGCAAAAAGCATTGTACGAGTAGATAGAGCAGATGAAGCAAACCTTACTAAGATATTGAAAATTAAATTAATAGAAGAAGCCTATAAAGCCCTAGGAAATTCTGAAATTGCTAATATTATTTACCGAATAACTGCAGTTAGAAAATTGTAACCGATTTCTGACAATATCCACATTCTTTATGGAAAACTATCACAAATTTTACAAAATGAAAACGAATCAGTTATAAATTATAATAATAGAATAAAGGATTTGGTATAAGAAATTAAAGAATTAGGAGAGCATGTTACTTTAGAAGCAATATCTTTAGCTGCCATAGAAATTGAAAATAAATTAAATAAGAGAAAGAGTTTGCGCGCAAATTCCTTAAATACAAGATATTATAATGATGATAAAATAATAGAATCACAAAAAGTTTTTACATGTCAAATGTGCAGTGACTTACACCATGAAGCAATGTTTTGTAGATCTGCAGCATGTGTTTATTATAAAGGAACGAATCTTTTTTCTAAAAATTAAACTCATTTGCAAATACTGTAATTTAGGGGGACACTCTATTAGTACTTGCAAATGTGATAGAAGCCAAAATTTCCATTGCTAATATTGTCAAGAAATGGGATACGAAGTAGGGTAGTGTCCATTTATTATAGATTACGAAGTATGTTGGAAATGTAAAGAAAGTGGACATAATCCTAATATTTGTCCGAATAAATCAACAAAAATTGAAGCTTGTGAATATTGTGATAATCCAGGTCATACCATGCAATTTTGTTCCGAGGTAATTTGTCAAAAATGTTATCAAAAAGGCCATACTATTACATTTTGTAAGACAGGTGAAGATAAGCTACGTTTTCGTATTTGTACGTTTTGCGAAGAAAGAGGCCACGAGACATCGGATTGCGAGCAAGTAAAAATATTGGTTACTTAATATAAAACGAAGCAACAATATAAATGTCAAATTTGTGATGAAACTGGACATACAACCAAATTTTGTTTCAAATATAAACATGTACATTTCCAGCCTCAAAATAAGAACAATTTTTCCAATTTTGGTAATAGAAATTTTGGCCAAAATAATAATTTTGGGTTCAATAGAAGCAATACCGCTACTAATAATAGAGATTTTTCAAGTTCAAATTAGCAACGTAAATTCTGTGAATATTGCAAATTTAAGGGGCATTTGATTGAAGATTGTAGAAAAATTCAGGCACTTAAAAATTATTCTCAAAACACAGTTCAAATGCAGTGTTCATTTTGTAACAAGGTAGGCCATACAATTAACATGTGTAGTGTGTTAAAGGCTTTAGAAAGCAAGGTTGCTAGATCTTGTAATTTATGTAAAGGTATTGGTCATACGGTTGATAATTGTATTAGAATTACTCGGATTCAATAAGCGAGTTTGGGAAACGATCAAACTCTTCCTGGAGAGAGCGCACAGGGGGAGTAGATCATAATCAGTCGCTCATAAATATAAGTGTGCAACAAAATAATGAAGCTCAGACAGATAATAATACAAATAATAATAATTTCATAGATAAAGAAGTTAAGAAGTATAGTCAGTCAGATAACATAGAAAACTCTGACTTATGTTGTCAAGCTTGCAAATTTATTACACTATATCGAAGTAGAAAGTTTGTATACGGATAAAACCTATAAGTTATTAATAGACAGTGGAGCATAGTTAAATATAATAAAGAAAAGTAATATTCCAGTTGGTAAAATTAACAATACCGAGCAAATATTAATATCAGGAATTATAGATAAAGCAATAAGGACATTGGGTGTTGTAAAATTACCAATAAATGGGGTATTTTTTGATTTTCATGTTGCACCAGAAAATTTTTCAATTCCTTATGATGAAATATTGGGAATAAAATTATTGACAGAACAAAAGCTTTGATTAGATAAAAGGTATTTAGAAATAAATAATAATTATGCCAGAAAATATCAGAAGTTGCAATGAAAATATTGGAAGTTCAGAAAATAATGTTGATAGTTTTAACGATTATAATCGCATTTTTTATGAAAGTTCTCATAATTTAAGTGAAAATACTTCTAATCTGCATAAGAACTCTGAGGAAAATGCTTTCAAGTTATATGAAAATTCAAAAAAAAAATTCCATCGTAAGTTCTGACAAGAATGTCAAAAACATTAGAAATATTAATGAAAATGTTCACAATGTAGAGAAAAATTCGAAAAATTGTAATGACAGTATGAATCGTACTGTTTATGCTGCTGAAGCCTTACATGCGGATTCCGTTGAAAAAAGTAATAATTTAAATGAAAATTCTGATATAATTGTTTCGCAAAAATTTCAAATATATAATAATGATAAAACAGAAAATATTATAAATTTTTCTGACATTTCTGATATGAGTAGAACAAAATTAATTGAATTTATTCAAAATTCAGAAGAAAATACAGCAAATCTAATTCAGGACACATCTAAAGACACTTAAGAGAAATATAAATTTTTCATTCAATGTTGTAGACATGCCTGACGATTTTGTAAATATAGGGGAGCAGAAAATGCCAAATGTTGATGAAGCATATGTTTATGGTACTATTTCTTTAACTAATTCTAATGTAGAAAATCAAAATATAATTCAGGAAAATCTAACGGTTAGAGAAGAAGAATTGCGACGAAAGATACTTCTTGAGAAAAAACCCTTACAGCATTTATCAAGGCGAAAAAGAAAAATCATAGAAGGCTTGATTATAAAAAATGAGGATATTTTGTGGTTGGAAGGGGAAAAATTAGGATTATGCAATATAGAAGAACATGAAATAAATTTGAATTGATGATAAACCAGTATACGTCAAACAATTCCTTTTGCCATATAAACTAAAAGAAATAGCCATTGAAGAAACAAAAAAATTAATAAACAATAAACTTGTTAGACCTTCAAAAAGTCCTTATAATGTTTCGACTTTTCTTGTTAGTAAGAAACCAGGTGGTGATGGAAAAAGAAGATGGCGTTTATTAATTGATTACAGGAAGTTAATTGAATAAACAATACCAGATCCATTTTTATTATCCAATATAATCGAAATATTTGACGTAATCGGTAAGAATAAAGAAATAATGTGGCAAAAAAGTATTTTACTTTTAGTATTTCTAAAAATATAAAAATAAATAAAAAATAAAACACCGTTTATCGATAGAATGTACCGCGATTGTTGCACTACTTATACATTTTCCTACGTGTAATACCCGAAATTTAACGTAATTCTCGCGCCGCGCACTGATTCCACGTTAGTGGCATACCACCAAATCGCGCGTTAGAAAGTTACCGACTCCAAAGAAGTGCCAAGCTCGATAATTATCAGTCCAACTCACCACAGCTAAATGTCTTGAGTGGCTATAATTCGCCCAGCCGCTGCCTTGTGGTCGCAATGGAGTCGCTATTTCCCCCGCACTGCGAAGGTGCCCTACTCAAACTTCAACACACCCTTTTTCCTAACTTTAACACTCCTATCCAAACTATCCGTACAGTCAATAACAATAATTCAACAATTTAACAGTACTCCCCGTAACTCGTAACGTTTAACTAAATTTTACCCTTTCAAGAATTTCGCATTTCTACTAGATGCTAATAGTTACATGCGTGGGCAGTCAATGCCGATTTTCCATGAGGCCGGAAATCTCTTCCAAATTTCGGCCTTCTTCACGCCAACATTCACCCCACACACACATGTTGTTCCTTTTGTTACGCCGATCCTCATTGGCCTTGATTTTCCTAGTCTGCGAAAATCAAGGCTACGATGGCGTGGTGATAAGTCGCTACTGATGATTGGTTCGCTCTGTGATAGTTATCCTGCCCGCGAGACGCGGGCAATATGAATTGTTAATTATACACACGCGGCAACCCAGTGTGTATATCTATAGCGGGAGCTTTGACTTTTGTTGCCGCGGAGCCATCACAGTTGGTAGCGGCGGCAGGCGCGCGCTGGCCTATGCTATGCTGGACCGGCAGCTTCAGGCGACTCGCGGCGAGGTGGCTGCTAGCTTCTCACTCACTCTCTCGTGGCTACAGCCGGTATTGTGTACCTGGAAAAAGCTGCCGCTGCTGCAGCGAATTCTCTCTCCTCCCGCGTCTGTGTGCATCGGGAGAGAGGTTGGGTCGCGCGTATGTGTGTGTGTGTGTGCGCGTGCAGCGACTCCTCATCTTCGAGGCATGGGAGAGAGAGAGAGAGAGTAAGCGAGAGAAAGAGTCACGCGTATAGTGCGCGACTGTGTATATGCTGTGTGTGTGTGCGTTACCACAGCTCGGCATACACACCAACAGTTCCAGCCCTCGGCGTCTGCGTGCCTCGACTAGGATGTGGGCTACCGGTCGCGCTCTCTTCCGTGTCGTCGTCGTCGTCGTCGTCATAGGTGCAGTCTCTGTGTGTGTGTGTGTGTGCGTGCAGTCGTCTACTTCGTGGTTGCTCCAGCCAGCTGTACCGGCTGTACGATCAGCAGTCGTGGTCGGTGCGGTGTGTGTGTGTGTGTCCATGTTTTCCCCCTTGGTCGCGATTCTCGGGATCTTCGTTCCCTCAAACAACAATAATAATTACCCTCCCTCCCGCCGTTAATAATTATTCAATAAATAAGCTCGACTCTGGTGACGGGGCAATTCGGTCGTGATTGACTGTACTGGGTTTTAAATAACATTTTGACGCGAAATACGCGTCACAAACTTCCCCCCCCCTAAACGGAACAGACCGCCAGGAGTGGACTATTTCTTCCAATAATAATCAAACGAGACTTTACTTGGGCCATTGTATTCCGTCAACGCGATTCCCGAACGACCCTCGGCACCAGAGCTATCGCAAAAATAAATAATTATAACGATAACTATCCAGGCAGAAAACAAACAAAAAAATTAGTACCTCCACCTTATTACTCCTAATCCGACCACAAAGCAACGGCGCTCATAGATCGCGCGACAAATAGGACGAACATAGGATGACTCTACAACAAAAAAAATATGCTACTTACTCGAACATGGGTATGCCTCCTCCAATCCTAATTCAGTCGCTAGACGGGGTCTCAGGTAAGGTCCATAGTTGCCGTATCTTCTGGGTCTCTCAATGGGCTGCAATAGCATCTTCTTCTAGGTCACCAATACAAGTATTTTGTTACAACTGGTCACTTTAGGATAGGGTCGATATTTTGGGGCTTTTGCCTTTGAGGAAATATATCTTTTCAATTCCTCCACGTGCACCTCTGGGACGCCTCCTATCATCCCCACAGCAAAATAATATCGAATCAATCCACTAGTTTGGCAGAGAACCATTGTCCTTATTTGACAGGTCTTCTCCATGCAGCTCCCCTATCTTATCGATGTCCATGGAGTGATAAAGTCTTCTCCTAATAAATATAATGGGTCGCTCGTATGACTAAGTCACCTCCTTGGAGTTGCGCGTTCTCTCTGTCTCTACTGTGCTCGGCTTTTCCATCCAACTCCATGTTGATGTCCAAATCCCAATACTTTCTTTGTTTCACCTAATACACTTCTATTAACAGAGTACGCTGGTCGTAATCAGTCTTGGAACTCGGCCGCTATCGCTGGTCCTGCTATGGCGACTGTGGCTTCTCCATCAATTAGGGCTCTGTATGGCCTGGCACCTAGTATGACAGTCGTGAAAAGTGATTATCTGCGTTCATCCCTGCAACTTCGACTGGTTCCGTAACCTCCAATTGGTAAAATACAGGGTCGCTCATCATCTTCGTAGTCATTGTTGGGTCGCTACCTCCCTTGAAGGAGCTGACAGAGGATTGCTGCGAAGTTTAACTCCTCTTGGAATTGGTCCATTTCCATAGCGCCACTTAATCCATTCCCGATGGGGTGCATTACACCGGGGGTAGGTGAACAGGTCTACGCCCCGTCGGCCGCAGTTATGACACCAACTGTGCCATTTAGGGCATAGACAATTCTTTGCATGTGTTCCCTTTGCCAGCAGTTATTGCAGGACCCATCAGGTGGGTCAAGAAGAGGGTCGCTAGCGATGGGGATCAATCCGTGACTAATCATGATCCCCGTTAGCTGGATTTTCTTCCCCGCCAACCCCGTCACTGGAGGCCGTTGCCTTGAGTGTGTCGTCCGTTCCAGGTGGTGGTGTCTGGAGTTGCTGGCCATCTCGCCTCAACCTTATCGATTCATAGTCGACTGGGGCGACGTATGGGTCGACTGGGCGGTCAGCGGTGGGGTACTTCCTTACACCCTGCTACAGCTCCCACCTTGGCTCCAATCATCTTCCCTATGGCTCTGTCGTCCGCTCCCACGGCACTTGCGACTCGTCTCTCTTCTACCTTCTTTAGTGACTCACTTCGGGTCGCTTCTTCCATCTGCTCGCTTCCATCTTCTGCAGTAGCTTCTTTCTTTTCCTCTTTCTCTAGCAACTTCTCTACTGCCGCTGGTGCTGCTGTGGCCGCTGCTGTTGCTGCCGCTGCTGCGCTGCTGCTGCTTCACTTGTCGCTCGGATCTCTTCGCTCTTCTTTCGCATCTCTTCACTCGTCGCTCGTATCTCTTCGCTGTTCTTTCTCGTCTCTTTACTCTTTGCTCCAGTCTCTTCACCCTTTTTACTCGCCTCTTTATTCTTCCCTCTGGTCTCTTCACTCTTTTCTCTCGCCTCTTTACGAGCATTTCTTGCCGGGCTTCGCACGGCACTAGACGCAGAATCAAAAGAACGTCAGCAGTGTTACTTGGCCAAACACTCTTCACCATGACTGTGCTTGTTAGGTCGCATTTCTGCACAACATCCTGGGGGGTCACTAGTAGGGCGTGCAGCCGTCCTGTCTCAGTCATCACAGCTCGGTCCAGATCCACGTATCTGCGTCCACGCTGCTTTTCAGGCGTATCTGAACTGTCGCTACTGTCTGATTCGGAGGAACTACTACTACTTGGACTTTCTATGCTAGAAGGGCTACGTCTCCGGCGTGTCGTCTGTTGCGTCTCCGGTCGCTTTTCAAATCATTTTCCCTGATGTCCTTGTCGGTCCGGTCCCAAGTGGAGTAGCCTCCCTTCCGGTGCTGTATATGCCTCCGTGGCGTATATTCCGAGTCACTGTCAGAATTCGATAAGCTGCAGTGTCGAGAGATTTGGTCATGAACAACTACCGTCAATCCCGGGCCTGGGTTCGACGTTCCTGGTAATCCTACTCCCGGAGTTCGTACACATGACGGTCGTGCGTCTGCATTCGAGGGCAGTACCTTTGTCTGTGTGGTCGCTGCTACATGTTGTGTTGAGTCAACTGGACCGGCGGGACCTGTGAAACTTGGCATCCTGGTACTGGAATCGTGCGTGACGGGCCTTCGTGAGTACTGAACCCTGGGTGCTGCCATTTCTCCTTGCATCGGCGTGGCAGTGGTAATAGTGGTGGTTGCGCAACTAATTGTCCGATTAACTGCTATCTGTGCTCTAGCCTCTTGTATCGCAGCTACTAGTCTTGACGTAGTAAGCGGCCTCACGTCTTGGCTGTCTTCGGTCCCTGTACTTTGGCTTTCTAAAGTTTTCGTCAACTTCCTGGGTCTTCTAGCCCTTTTTCTCGTGACCACGGGTATGAGAATTTTCTCTTATGACTCCTCTCTCATAATTGCAATCGTAGTCGCCGATAATTCCTCCGGTTGCTTTTCATCCACGGACGGGTCCCATGATACTTCAACATGAGGCTCCACTGTCCTTATACTGGCTCGCAGAACCCGATTGCGAAATTGGGCCATCGTCCGATGGACGTTTAGCCCTGACTGGTCCAATAGTGAGATCAAGTGGTTAGGGTCCAACCCGTCAATTCTTGTCGCTACTGCTAATTGTTCAGCTACCTGCGGGACCTTCACCTCTGCTTGTCTTGTATTCAACCTGACATTGATTACTAAGCTGTTCTCGTCCATCAAAGAGAATAAAGAATCACAATGGCTTGGTGGCTAGTTATGCTCTAAGCGTACTGCAGGACTCGTGAGAATGGGAGGGCCCACTCAACTCTCTGGAAACTTCAAACAGAGGCGGTGATTTAACCAGCAGTACCCAGTGCACGTGCACGGTCGCCGACAAGAGAAAACAGTCTCAAATCTTGTTCAGTAGGGATGAATTTCCTGCCTAACTACTGTGCCTCTAATTTACAATATGTTATATAATTTATATATTATAAACATATATATGAATTATGATACTCTGGAGATTACCGTGATTTTCTCTAAAGGGACAAAAAGAGATTAACAAAGAAATAACTTATTTTCTTGAGATCTTCTTATTCGGTTCCTTAGCTGAAATTCCTATTCGAAAAGTTACCTACTCTCGAGTAACTGCTGAAATGCCTTAACCGGGAATTCTAAAGTCGCTTTTATTCTTCTTGTGTTTTATTATATTATCTGGATTTCTTGTTGGTCGCAAAACAATTCATATGAAATATATATATATATATATATATATATATATATATATATATATATATATATATGTGTGTGTGTGTGTGTGTGTGTGTATAATTTTTCTTAAATTATGTGACACAGTTATTTTATCAACAACTTTAGTTGTTTTACACGGGCAATGGAACTCCATGGAATGCAAAATCACTTCAAATTACAGTGCATGGCCATCCGGCCCGCAAAAAACGGACACCGGCCTATCTTAGACAGGTGTTACATTGTCTCGGTGTAATTCGGCACCTACTAAACTATGAAGAGGGGAGTAGAAAAAACTCCCGAAACGTCGCAAAAGATTTAATAAAGAAGTTAGTTCCTAGAGATCGATTGAGTCTCATAATTTATTTACACCTCCAAAGGAACGATAGATTCACTTCTAAATAAATAACTTTAGTTTTGTTGTATAATTGATACGCAATTTCCCAGCAGTTGCTTGAAATTGTTATTTTTGGCAAGAGGAAAAAAAATATTTTTAAATCTCTCTTACTGATCGGTTTGGGGGTACAGGGTATAAATTCTTATGGAAATTTTCGCAAAAGAATTTGAACCTATACGGTGGTGTAACTCGGAGAAAAACCACAAACAGTTCATGCTAACAAGTTAATTTTATATAAATAACAAAATTAACATATTTTTCTGCTTTAGGAACATCGCAATCATGATTATAAAAATACTAATTTTTATTACATTTTTTACCTTCAATCAAGCAATAATTGGATATGATTGCGGTTTAACAACTCCAAATATTACAACATTCTCTTTATTGGATTCTGGAGAGTGCGATTTTCACAACACACCAGTAAACGCATTAAATGTCGCAATAGAGTTAATACAAGTAACAGATTTTTGGTACATTCATATCATACGACGTAAAATCAAAATTAACCGTACAATTTTTCAATGCGGAATTTTCGGACATCTTATGCCTACGAAAAATACTGAACAAGAATACCTTTACGATATAAGTCATGAACAATGTACAATTATTCACGATACAAGAATACTTAAATACAACAACGGATATACCATAGTAAATCTCAAAGTAAATTCGTCAGCAACAAGAGGAGTCGACTTCGCAGGCAGTACATCAGGAAACTCGTGTTCTGGAACATCCTGTTCAGATAATTTTGGTACAAATAACACTAGTAGAATCCAATGCATAAGTAAATTTAAATAATGCTAAGTTACGTTTAAGCTCGGGAACAGTTCTTATGATATTTTATTCAATAGTATAGCAAATAAACTTTTTAGCGGAGTAAATAATGAAGTTATTTATACATTAAGTTCAAATGATAAAAAATTCACTTTTTTCGTAATTTGAGGTCAAATGCTGCGAATTTAACGCTTTTTATTTTAAAATATTCATTTTTCGAAGCTAATTAATAGGTCCTTTTCTTTTCTTATGTCCCAAATCCGAAAATAATCGATTTTTTAATAAGCGGTGCGCGATGGGGCTGTATTTTGACTTGCTCTAAACACAAAGTTATTCCATCAAATTATATAAATAATACTGATATCGACATTTTGTAAAGAAAATACGAAGAAAAGTGGTCTTAATTCGCTACATAAGTAAATCATTTACGTAAATGACCACCAATTATTATTTTAACGCATTTTCAGATAGCGATGAAAATAACGAGCGAAGAGAATCTATAAGACGCGAGAAGAACGTTATTTTCTCCCGCTTTTTTCGCCTGCATTTTGTGTTTTTCTGCATAGTTGGTCAGAAATCAGCCTTCTTTGTCCTATTTTTAGGTTTAAGACATCGTATTTTTAAGAATAGTGCATGTGTAACAGAAAAAAGTTTAAAGTCAAAAAGAGATATTGCTTTTCTTCACGTACGGTAAAAATCTGTGATTTTTTCATGCTTTGCAACTTCCAGGCAGCCATCTTTAATTTTTTGAACCAGAAAACTCTATTCTGACGTTGGATTCTGAAAGAATATATCGAAAAGTATTCGGGTAGCAATTTTTAGTCAGTCTGGGGAGGAATGTATAAATGAGAGACAGACTTCAAATTAGAAAATTGTATCATATTAGGCGTTGACTGAAAAACAAACCAAGTTGAAGTTCTACAAACCAAAAAATAACTCAGAGAAAACAAGTAATTAAATTAAATGTTCAGCTATATTTTGTAACAGGGAAATTGATGAATATTTAATTTACATTTGTACAAACGTTCCGTTTTTTACAAAGATCTGTTTGATATTGCATTGTTTCAATTTGAAGGTTCGACGAGTTTGATAAAGTCTTTCTTGGTTTCCACATCTGGAAGTGCATTTCTGGATGTCAGGGTGGTCCTGATGTATCCATCTCGGGCTGTACTTCCGTAGACGTTTGCAGATGCTTCTATCACCAATTTCACCGTTCTTTCGACAGCCTGTGTGTGATTTGGATAGCTGTAAATGGCTAAGTCTGATTTGTTTGCAGCAGCTAACAAATATTCCGAAACAATCTTCGACAGAATTGGTGGCGGTGTGACTGCAGTTGCATTCTAATCTATCATCTCATAGTAGTTTTGAACTCCCACTTTTAATTCAGGAACTCTGAATAAACGCACATCATCACCGTTGTATGATTCCCGCGCACGTACTATTCTTTCTACAGCCTGTGCTTTGGTGCGCTTGCTGTCATCAGAAAACATACTTAAGAGTATGTTTTCTGGAGGGGCAAAGAACGCGTTTCGACCAATTACTGGATCTATTATTTCCAGACATTTTTTGTCGAGGTACCTTGTTGATTTAATAAATTCGTATAAATGTCTTGAGCCATATTAAATGGACGGGTTAGTTTTTACTGTAAACCAAAAAGGTATGTACACTTTCATCAGGTAGGAAACCAAGGTGATCAAGTTTCTATTATTATTGGCTTGTCGTTTGCCATGTAGTGTCTTAGGAGTCGATTAGCTCTTGTAAGCTATCTAGATAGGTTAAGGATCCCAGGATTAAGTTTTGACAACTCTTGTGAACATTTTCCAGATTTTACTGCATGAAACGCGTCATGCAAATATTTTTGATCTTTACTCAGATCTTTAGAGTTTGTGATGGGTAATGAGATGTCGACTGGAATTTTTGAAAATGATTGGATTGGACTCGTTTTGCAACCTTTAAGCATTCGACTAATAGGTCCCGTATACACTTGCGGACCACTTGCTCGACCATCTAAGCTTTCAAATAGATGTCGGAATGGAAGCTCGTTAAAATGAAGTAAACAAATAACCCACTGTAGTGGAGGAGCTATTGTTTTCTCCAAGCATCTTATGATACCATTTTGTACTCCCGTGTTAAGAACAGCGCCATCGCATCCTACAACTTGAAGATGTGATGGTGCGCTGTTAATATTTGTTGAGATATAATGACAAATTGTTTCACTAATACCTGCAGCATTTCCAGAAACAGGCGTAATATGACCAACGTAATGTGATCCAGGTTCTTGCACTAATGAATAGTGATCTTCAGTGATAACTGTTGTGTAAAATTTTCTATTATATTTTTCTTGATGAAGAGTCTTATCGCGACGACCATCAAAATACAAACCTTCAACTTTATCAGTGTCATTTGAAGCACTCGAAAGGTCATACCTTATTTTTTTTTTTGCTCGAGCAATCTTATTTTTATCGACGAAAAGCGACGTGTTAGCATGATTTATCACATGATATAATCAACAAGAACTGCATTGGCTGTCACAGCGGTTGCTCTCAGGGAAAGATGAAACCTATCACTGACTAGCGCTGTATTTTTCAATTCTACGGTATTGTACAACAAAGACTGTGATGGCACTTTTTCAGTTTTACTTTCGTCATAATTCATAGAATCATCATTCTCCTGATCAGAATCAGCATATGATCGTTTCAAATCTTCATTTAGTTGAGGTACAGAATCAACCCTGTTTCTATTAACAGACGGAATAGGAGGGGGTTGAACTGGGGGTTGATGTCATTCTCCACATCCATTTCTTCTTCTGTAGGTATATTCAATAATGCAATACTAAGCTTGAACTGACGCGCACTTCTTTGATCTGAAATTAAATTTTACATACGCAAAGGTATTTTTCATCTGCGCGGCAAGTGCAGTAGACGAAATTCGAACATTTACATTTACAAATGTCAAAAAGCTTAATTTCAGCAAATTCATTAAAATTTTTGATTCTTTGATCAATTTTTTTACTGTTTGTTGCATTTGTACATCCCCTTTCATTATCATATACTTCTTGTGATAATCTTGAACCATTTGAATAAGTCGATTTCGGGTTACTGTACGAATGCGTAGTTGTTCATAAAAACTTTGAATTCTATCTGTAGTGTAAGCAGCAATGTTTTTGAAAGATGGTTCTTGAGTAGAATTTTTGTCTTCTATAGTGATTTTTGAAACCAAATTTAATAACATCTGCATAGGTCGGAAGTACATCCTCAAACTCTTTAGGTTCATCAAACAAAGGACAGACAAATATTGATATGTTAGACAGAATTTGTTGTAAAATTTCTATAAAAAAAATATTTATGCGCGTGGCTGAATATTTGAAAAACATCTTCGCAAACGTTGAAAACGAATATTCTTGGAACAGATACTTCTTTCTCAATAAGTGAAAAAAATAAATTGTCTGCATTAATACAGTCAACTTTAACTTGTTGAATTACAGCATTAGAAACAAACTCTCCACAGTAATTTCATGATCATTGGATCTTTGCTCTGTGGTCCATAAGAAAAGTGTCAATTAGATGAAGAACGGACAATTAAACTGAAAAATATTTGAAAACCATTAAATGAATAGCTGAGACAAAATTCATCCAATGGTGAGATTCTGATAAAATTTAATTAAGTTATTAGGTTTTCTCAGGATTTTGTTGCTTCCCGGCAAAAGGAGATAAGTCCATTTTTCGTGAACATCGGTATAACTGTAGGTTTCGTATCTTCAAATAGTCTCCTTCCATGTAAAAATGCCGATAATTGCTAAAACGTTACCCTAAACCTAGGATACACCCAAAAGATAAGTTCGAAAGTCGTTCTTTATAAGATTTTTTTCCCGGCACAACAAGATAAGTCTAATTTAAAAATGACTTTTTGTATGCCGGTGCCATCTCTGGGAATTTGTTTTGTTGTTTTACAACAGAATAATGTGTTTTAACCCGATGCCAGACGTGTCATAGGTGATTTCAAAAAAACAATCAATCATTATTCAGATTGCAGTTGAAAACACGATAAACGGACTGATAAACCAAACATTTTGAAATTTTTTTAGGAACCATTTTCACTTATTTTTTTACACGTACGCGTCCCCCGTGCGTTAAATTGAAGGATATTCTGAAAAATAAACGCGAACCGCAGTATTAAATAAGTTTAAGTTCCCTGCATAACAAGATAACTTCGTACATTTGCGGAGTTTCACCCTTGCAAAACTCAGGTGAGCACTCATGTGATTACTCACGCGATTTCTAACATGAAACTCACATGGGTATTCACGTGTATATCGATCAATTAATGGCGGGATTAATCACGTGACTACTCATGCGACTGCTCACACGAATAATTACGTGAAGAGTAAATCCAAATATTAGCACAATATTAAATTATTAAAAAACGCAAAATAATTTAAGTAAACAATGATTTTTAAATGCTTCGTGATACATATAATCGGTTATTTAGTAAAAAATTTAACAACGAATTTTTGAGCCACTCGATATGATAATTTTGCATGTTATGGTTTTTAGATAAAGAAGAGTTGTGCATGCTATTTTATTACAGAAACTTTTTGTTTTATACTTAGTACACTAACATTTAAATAGATATTTTTTTAATACAATAAGAAAATATATAAATCTCTTAAATAATATTCTTACGTCACACGTGCATTCGGGGCAAACTGACCGGGGTAAAGCGAGCTTATATAAACAATGTAAAAAAGAAAGTGTAACCTCAATCTGGCTCTACTTTTATGTCTGACATAGTACATTATGTAACAAGGGCTAAAAGTCGAATATTTTTCCTTCGGATCAGGTTACTGCTGGGAAAAATCGACTTTTTTTTCGAGTTACATATAGTACTTTATGCCCATCTCATCTGTGGCCACTTTTTGACTTGGAAAGCGGGACTAATGTACTGACGTTGAATGTTTGAAAACGTGGTTGGTACACGGCGAGGACGACGCTGCTCTACTCTCTAAGTAATAATTTTTCGTATTAAACATTGAATATTCTAATAAATTTTGTATAAAATGTCTGTTTTAATTTTATTGGGTAAAACATAACTTATATTGGTTAAAGAGAACCGAAAATCAGGGTTATTGGTAGAACTTGTTGAAATAAAGGAGTTTAGACTAGTTTCTAGTAAAATCACTTTATTCCCGCAAATGCGGGAAAAAAGTGATTTCCGGATAAAAATTACTTAATTCCCCTTAATTCTTTTTTCGAAGAATAAGTGTTACTTTGGTCTCGCTTTTCAGGGAAAAAAGTGGTCATCTTCGTTGAGATGGGCATAAAATACATTTTGTAAAGCTTTAAACTTACATGTTTGTTAGTTAATCGATTAAGTTACGTTTAAAAGTTAAATAAAACTTATTAATCTATAGTAATTTAAATTTTAATCTGCATATTTATTGAAGCTTCCTTTGCTCCGTAGAACGGCTCACTTTATCCCAAGCTCATGACAAAGTAAGCCTCATTATTTTTTTTCTTGCAAATAAATTTTATAATCCATTCAATTACTTTACAGTTTTGGTGCTTCAAATTTGTATTAAATAAAGACTATATTATCTTTTTAATATATTTCGAATCATTGATAGTTGAAATATATTTTTATATTCGTGCTCAAACTTTTTTAGGCTCACTTTGCCCCGATCTCCCCTAAATAGGGCATCCCAATCTTGAATTATGCATTTTTAATAATTTTATTTTATACAGATTTTAATACACAAATATTAAATGTGCAATAAATATGCACGTATTTCTGCTAGTAATACCAGAAATACATGCGTATTTAATACACTAGTATTATATATTTGTGTATGATGTAAAACATCAAGTATGCACAATACAAAATTATACATATTTTATGTACAAAATATATCAAACTTTGACTAAAATAAATAAATGCTTGTTAATACACGTATATTAACTTCATTATAAATAATTCTAATTTAATAAATTTTAATTTGTTAAATATATTTGCAGTACTATTTAATTAAAAAATTCTATAAATTAAAATTTTATCATCAAATTAATTTGACTAACAAATGTTCGAAATCACAGTTTCAAAAAATATTTTTTTTCCCACGCGAAAATGTCATATGAAATCTACATGAGATCTGTATGAGATCTACGTGAGATCTCAAATATCTAAAATTCGTAATGAGATCTCACATATATCTCATTAAAATCACATATAGATCTCATTGACATCTCATTACAAATTTCGATTTTCACGCGGGTTTCATACATTAAGTATAAAAAATCGCCGAGGACTACCGTGTGAGTTATGCATTGAAAGATATAAAGAACATACGTGTCGAACGTATGATCTTCTCTTTTTTTACGTCGGTAAAAAAAACGATCTAATTATTTTCAACTTTTTAACATATCGCACACAAATATTAAGTTCTTATTTTTATGCATCATGTCTATTACAGGAGAGAACAGTCGGCGCAATGTAAGGAAATTTTACCAGAATTTTACATACTTTTCATTGTAATACCTTAGTAAACAAATAATTACATATTCTTCTTTTCAATATACTTTATCAAATCACAATTTGCAAGCGTAAAAATATCAATATTTGATGATGAAAACTTTTAGCAATAGAAGCAATTAGTAATTTCATTAGAAATAAATTTTAAGATTCGTCGACTGATTCTTGTTTTATAACGATTTTTTCTAATTCCGAATTTTCATTAAAAAACGAAAAAAATTAGCCCCAGTTGGCAAAAAATGACCGTTCTATTCTCGAGATATGAGAGATTAAAAAAAATTTCTATGAAAAATCTGAGATTTAGTAGACCTAATACCGTTTTAAAAAACACAAAATTGCAAGTTTACATTAATCTCTCTAGAGGTGACCCAATGAGCTACCAAGGGAGTCTAATTTTTTTTTAAAAGCTCTCTAGAATTTTCTGAAAATAGCCGTTTTTTCGCCATGTTTGAAAATTCAGAATAATCTACTGGGTTACACAGTAGACTTTAGGAGCTGAAAGTTTTTTCGAGAGCTTCTTTTTATAAGTGCTTTTCTATAAAAAATCGGCGGCAAGTAACGAAGACTCGAGTGCGCACGGATTTTTAAATTTGTTTGGAATGACTCATATACATTTAAAACGAAGCATCGAGTATTAACTTCTTATTCTCATAATTATGGAATAGGAAGAATTTACCTCTTTCTTTGGCAATAAAAAATCAGCTGTCCCTGCTTATTCTTTTTTGAATAGAAAAGCTTTGAAGAAACCTAATATATATGGCCTTAAAAAAGAAAAATTGAGTTCAGTCTTAAAAAATTATTTAAATTTCAAAGATACCTTGCCTGCAGAGTTTTGTAAAGATATGAGAATATATAAATTAAAGTGGTTCGAGCATGATGGGTGGGTTTACAAAAATGGATTCATTTTGATATCCGATAATTCATATGATTTTCCTGAATTTATAAATATATCTATTATTCAACTTCCTTATTCCGATGAAATTTTTGTTGTTTGCAAATTTTAGGAAACCATCGGATTCGATGAATATTTACACATTTTTTGTTTAAATGAAATGAATAATAATTGGAAAACTGTTATCATATGCAATCTGTTCGTGTGTAATCCGATACATTTAATAGTATCGTCTGGGATGGTATGCCATATGCTATGCTCTACGAATAAGTATTATGTGCATATATAAAAATTGGTTGACTGATATATAAGTAGCAATACCAACCCTTCGTATCATGTTGCCCGCCATTACATGTTATTACCAGTATTTTCTTTTTTTGTGTTCGAAAAAGCTAAATTAGAACTCTATGTTACAGAATTTAACTATTGTATAAAGTCAAGTAAGTATTTTACACTTACAGACATTAATTATAAATAGAGAATTACTTCTATGTGTATTATCTATTTCTATTTTAGAGCGGCAAAGGCATTTCTAAGGTCACTTATGAAGAGGTTAATTTCCACAGGATATGTGAAAATCTTTATAGTTTTTAATTATTATTATTATTATTATTATAGACGTAAGTAATATATGCATAAAGGAAGGTAAGTATTTTATGTTTATAAACATTTATTATAAGCAGAGAATTTTTTCTTTGCGTTTTATTTGTATTGATTTCAGACTGGGAGTGATACTGCTAAGGGCACTGGAGAGATTAATTTGTGCATGATATATGAAATTTTTCATAGTTTACAAATTATTATAAATTATTATTATGGAAATAATTAATATCTGTAAGTAATATCTATAATATAATATTATATTTAAATTGTTTATATTAAAAACTTTAAACTCATTTTACTCATAATTTACATTTTCATGCATTTAGGTTCTGTACAAAAAACAAAGCAGAATTGGTAATTATTGAAATTTAGTAATACTAGATTATTTAAATTTCGAAAAAAGTTGTGCAAAAATTCTACAAGATATCTTACGGAAAAATCTGCAGATTTCTTTCGTAATAGTATAGTAAGTATTATAGTTACAAAGCACGTTAGGGTGTACGCTGCAGTGCTTACTATACGAATATGGAAAAAATCTGCAGATTTCTTTTGCAATAGTATATTAAGTATTATAGTTACAAAGCACGTTAGCGTGTACGCTGCAGTGCTTACTATACGAATATGGAAAAAATCTGCAGATATTTCTGCAAGGTATATTGTAATACATACACACACGCACGCACGCACGCACGCACGCACGCACGCACACACACACATACATTAGGGCGGGCCGATTTTTTTGCGCTTACTTTCGTGACTCGTAATAGTGCGGGAAATTTAGTATATGTATCCAATAGATAGTACACGAAATTTGGGTGCCGGGGCTCAAGTCCTTCCGCTTTGGAAATTGCCAAGAAATTGATTTTTTGATGTGAAACATCTTTTGCCGCGGTACGGAAGTGAAACCGTTGGAAATGAAACGACGCCTAAAATGATGAAACGAGATTTATCGTGAACCGCAGCTATAGCTACACTCGGCGTCATTCTCTCTCTCCCACTCTCTCTTTCTCTCTATAGCCAAGCGTCCCCTCTCACGCGCAGCTATAGCTTTGTTATTCAGCAAGCGTCCCTTCACACGAGCATCTAGCTGAGCGTCCCCCTTCACGGCGCGCGTCTCTTCTCCAGTCCGTCTCCTTACTTACTGCTTCGCAAATTGTAACCGATATACCTATACTGATGCGCTGTATAGTTTGTATAGGTTTACGAACGAAAGATTAGTGTACAGACGAGAGATTAATATATAGTATAATATTCAGTGACTTAATTATTTAAAATATGAGTGATAGTGACAGTGAGGAACTTGGAGATGATATACCTCCTCGGAAAAGAGAAAAAAACGAATTTCACGATGATCAACAACCCAGTACAAGTAAAATGCCGCCTTTACGTGCTCAACAAATCAACGCTACACAATCAAGTGATTCAGATCTTAGGTAATTTAATTTCATGACATGATTATTTCATGATAAACCATGCGGGATATGTTTACCCACGTGCTCAAGTTGTATGTGTTTGTCTCTGCGCGTTTCTCTCTCTCCCTCTCTCTTCCGCTCCTCTCTCTCTCTCACTCTATCTCTCTCTCTCTCGCTCTTTTATATATGAATATATATATATATGTGTGTGTGTATGTATATGTATATGTATGTATATATATATATATATATATATATATATATATATATATATATATATATATATATATATATATATATATATCTCGCTCTTTTATATATGAATATGTATATATATATATATATATATATATATATATATATATATATATATATATATATATATAAATATATTTATGTATGTATTTATATAAAAACTTTCTCTCTCTCACTCTCTCCCTCTCTCTTCCGCACTTGTATGCATGAATAATTTTCTGTTCTATTTTATTTTTACAGTACTTAACAGTCGTGGATTTCTAATGAAGAATCCATCGAGTTACCTAATTTCAATTGCATTGCTAAATTCAGACGACAAAATGTAAGAGCTGCTGGAGTTGCCATATATCAAAACGACAATATATCACATATTAATACATTGAATATAGACCTCACAACATATAGTACTTTATGCCCATCTCATCTGTGGCCACTTTTTGACTTGGAAAGCGGGACTAATGGACTGACGTTGAATGTTTGAAAACGTGGTTGGTACACGGCGAGGACGACGCTGCTCTACTCTCTAAGTAATAATTTTTCGTATTAAACATTGAATATTCTAATAAATTTTGTATAAAATGTCTGTTTTAATTTTATTGGGTAAAACATAACTTATATTGGTTAAAGAGAACCGAAAATCAGGGTTATTGGTAGAACTTGTTGAAATAAAGGAGTTTAGACTAGTTTCTAGTAAAATCACTTTATTCCCGCAAATGCGGGAAAAAAGTGATTTCCGGATAAAAATTACTTAATTCCCCTTAATTCTTTTTTCGAAGAATAAGTGTTACTTTGGTCTCGCTTTTCAGGGAAAAAAGTGGTCATCTTCGTTGAGATGGGCATAAAATACATTTTGTAAAGCTTTAAACTTACATGTTTGTTAGTTAATCGATTAAGTTACGTTTAAAAGTTAAATAAAACTTATTAATCTATAGTAATTTAAATTTTTATCTGCATATTTATTGAAGCTTCCTTTGCTCCGTAGAACGGCTCACTTTATCCCAAGCTCATGACAAAGTAAGCCTCATTATTTTTTTTCTTGCAAATAAATTTTATAATCCATTCAATTACTTTACAGTTTTGGTGCTTCAAATTTGTATTAAATAAAGACTATATTATCTTTTTAATATATTTCGAATCATTGATAGTTGAAATATATTTTTATATTCGTGCTCAAACTTTTTTAGGCTCACTTTGCCCCGATCTCCCCTAAATAGGGCATCCCAATCTTGAATTATGCATTTTTAATAATTTTATTTTATACAGATTTTAATACACAAATATTAAATGTGCAATAAATATGCACGTATTTCTGCTAGTAATACCAGAAATACATGCGTATTTAATACACTAGTATTATATATTTGTGTATGATGTAAAACATCAAGTATGCACAATACAAAATTATACATATTTTATGTACAAAATATATCAAACTTTGACTAAAATAAATAAATGCTTGTTAATACACGTATATTAACTTCATTATAAATAATTCTAATTTAATAAATTTTAATTTGTTAAATATATTTGCAGTACTATTTAATTAAAAAATTCTATAAATTAAAATTTTATCATCAAATTAATTTGACTAACAAATGTTCGAAATCACAGTTTCAAAAAATATTTTTTTTCCCACGCGAAAATGTCATATGAAATCTACATGAGATCTGTATGAGATCTACGTGAGATCTCAAATATCTAAAATTCGTAATGAGATCTCACATATATCTCATTAAAATCACATATAGATCTCATTGACATCTCATTACAAATTTCGATTTTCACGCGGGTTTCATACATTAAGTATAAAAAATCGCCGAGGACTACCGTGTGAGTTATGCATTGAAAGATATAAAGAACATACGTGTCGAACGTATGATCTTCTCTTTTTTTACGTCGGTAAAAAAAACGATCTAATTATTTTCAACTTTTTAACATATCGCACACAAATATTAAGTTCTTATTTTTATGCATCATGTCTATTACAGGAGAGAACAGTCGGCGCAATGTAAGGAAATTTTACCAGAATTTTACATACTTTTCATTGTAATACCTTAGTAAACAAATAATTACATATTCTTCTTTTCAATATACTTTATCAAATCACAATTTGCAAGCGTAAAAATATCAATATTTGATGATGAAAACTTTTATTCCTTTAATTATGTAAATCTACGTTTGACAACAACAAACTCGTTTTCATACTAACATTAACAAACTCGTTTCAATAGTAACATTAACAAACTCGTTTCCATAGCAACGACATGATATTTCAAATAGCATAAAATATTTAAAAAATTTATTTATTTTTAAATATTTGTGAAATATTTTATAAATATTATCGAACTATGAATAAAACATTTGTATATTATATAGTAATA
Organism: Gastracanthus pulcherrimus; assembly: GCA_949152435.1. NCBI lineage: Eukaryota > Metazoa > Arthropoda > Insecta > Hymenoptera > Pteromalidae > Gastracanthus > Gastracanthus pulcherrimus. The sequence goes on from OX424574.1 coordinate 57,913,305, forward strand.
AAATACTTTTAAAGTTATTAATATATCGCACAAAAATATTTACAACAAACACTTTATAAATGGTATAAAAAAATTTATTGAAAATATATATATTTTTTTTAGTATAAGAATATAATGAAAAAATATTTAAAATGTTTCATAAATATTTGATTAAAATAATTCTAGAATAATTTTTAAAAATATTGTATTACATGTTATATATAATACATTGTACTATAATAGGGGAGTATGGGGCTATTTCGGTTTTTTCCGGAACGGATATATTTGACCCCTTTCAGTAATTATTTCTGCCACTTTACAAACATCACGTTTATTGATTAAACTAATTTAAAAAAATATATATGGACCCTTTTATAGGCTAAAACATTGAACTGTGCTCAATTGAACAAAAAGGCGGTTTTTACGAAATAGCCCGAACCCCGGGATAAATTCATACATCTAATACTATTATAGATATTTAATGTCCGGGGGCCCATATAGAAAATCCATACATATAGGATCAAAGTACAGAAAAAGAGTATTAATTAATCCGCTATCCGCGGAATCTGTTCGTACGCGCACAACTCACAGGCGAACTTTCGCGTAACTCCAAAGTTACAGAACGGAAATTTTTTAGCTTTATACTTTAAATATCAATTTGCATACAATTTTAAACTTTGGTAACCATATATTACACTATTACACTACACGTGTTTAACTAAAATAAAATATGTATTTGTATTTATTTCTCGCGGTTAATTACGATGTGGTTTTATATTTTCTTTATAAAAAATCAATACCAGTATTATTTACATAATTTGATAGAATAACTATATGTTGAGTTAGAGCAAGTCAAAATATAGCCCCATCGCACCCCGCTTATTAAAAAATCGATTATTTTCGGATTTGGGATATAAGAAAAGCACCTATTAATTAGCTTCGAAAAATGAATTTTTTTAAATAAAAAGCGTTAAATTCGCAGCATTTGACCTCAAATTACGAAAAAAGTGAATTTTTTATTTTGAACGAAATAGCACAGCATAAAAGATGTGTCGACAAAGCATAACATTCTACATTCAGATTTATATACACGGAAAAACCCTTGGGCGTGATGCGTCACCAACTAGTGGTCGTGCAACACCAAACATTGAGAGTGACGCGTGACATTGCCTCGGGAGCGCTGCTTTCTCCTTTTGGGTGAGCAGCCTCCCCAATGCTGGAGCCACCACGGTGTGCGGCTGTTGGTGTTGCAGCGTTTCCACCGGTAGGGGCCGCGGAGTATTGCGCCTGCGGTAGTCGTCCGACTTGGTGGTTGGCGCGAGGAAATTTGGCGAGTGTCGTGTTTCATCAACAAATCGCCGATTGTCTGCGTGAATTTGACGGTGTTTTAGAAGAAATTGTGCATAATTGTCAAATATTGTATAATTGTCTTATTTATTATTTTTCTGTTTAATGTTTAAGAACAGAAACTTTAAAAAATAGTTAAAGAATTAGTTCAATTATTCAATATAGCTTCATGTTTAAAGCGCTCAGTTCCCTATTTAAGAGCTACAGCGTGACTGTATGTTGGGGCAGCAGCTCGCTGCGCGTTTGGGTGAGCTGCGCACCCAAAAATATTGCTGCCGCAGCACCAAAAGCTTGGTGGCGCCGCGCAGCGGCCATTGATTCCGCATCTCGCCCAAGGGTTTTTCCGTGTACTTGCTCTTCGATCATATTCAGAATATCTAAGGTTGGAAATTGCTAGAATATGGTCCGTAAAGTGCTATAAAAATAGGAGTTTATGTGCTGTTGATATTCGGAACGTTGTCATGACCTTGGATGTTATGCTAACCCAACTGAAATATAGAATATATAATATTATTGAACTTGCATTGAAATGACCTCGGTCATGACCCTCAAGGTCAAATGCAGGCTGACCATCTGACGGTCCCTGTAAAACCATAAAACATTTATTTCAAAATATTATCAATCTACGGGCCAGATAGAGGGGTTATTCCAAACTCAAATTTGATATGGGACACCCTGTACAATGGGTAAAGGTTAAAATAGCTTAGGATGATGATTTTAATGATATATGGTACCGCATTCGATTTTGACAATTTTAGAAGAAAAAATGAAAAGTAATTTTTTTCTTATTCATTTTTCCATTTTGTTTTCAATGGATAGATCTTTTTATTTCATTCAAATAAAATTAATAAAAATATATTATATACAAAAATATTTAATTCTAATGAACATTAGAATATGTTTCATCGGTTATTTCCGTGATTGTAGCAGTTGACGTTATTTCCGACGGTATGAAGGTGATGATTGGTCGGTGATAACTAAAATATGCGACGAACATGTTTGACATAACGTTATCAAGATATCTTACAAATATTGCATAGATATAGATATAGATGTTGTTCCATATCTAGTTGTAGATTCTGTTGTTTTGTTATTCATAATTAAGTCGAATTCTTCATGAAGGTATTTAATTAATGGTAATGATTCTTCTCTTGCAAAATTCACATTAAAATCACCTGCCAGGACCATTGGAAGTTCGTGTAAGTTGTCATTTATAATTGCTGAACCTTTGCGACTGTAAGAAAGTAATCGCCTGTGTAAGAATAAAATAATATCTTTAATTTTCTGATTTGGAGAAATATACACAACAACCATAAGAAATTGTCTTCCATCATCCATTAAAATTTGAGAAGCACATATATCGCCAATGGCTGCTTGAGTAACTTGTACTTCCGTCGCATTTTGAATTGTGAGGTCTATATTCAATGTATTAATATGTGATATATTGTCGTTTTGATATATGGCAACTCCAGCAGCTCTTACATTTTGTCGTCTGAATTTAGCAATGCAATTGAAATTAGGTAACTCGATGGATTCTTCATTAGAAATCCACGACTGTTGAGTACTGTAAAAATAAAATAGAACAGAAAATTATTCATGCATACAAGGACGGAAGAGAGAGGGAGAGAGTGAGAGAGAGAAAGTTTTTATATAAATACATATATAAATATATTTTATTACAGTACTCAACAGTACTGTAAAAATAAAATAGAACAGAAAATTATTCATGCATACAAGTGCGGAAGAGAGAGGGAGAGAGTGAGAGAGAGAAAGTTTTTATATAAATACATATATAAATATATTTTATTTATATATATTTATATAAATAAAATATATTTATATATGTATTTATATAAAAACTTTCTCTCTCTCACTCTCTCCCTCTCTCTTCCGCACTTGTATGCATGAATAATTTTCTGTTCTATTTTATTTTTACAGTACTCAACAGTCGTGGATTTCTAATGAAGAATCCATCGAGTTACCTAATTTCAATTGCATTGCTAAATTCAGACGACAAAATGTAAGAGCTGCTGGAGTTGCCATATATCAAAACGACAATATATCACATATTAATTCATTGAATATAGACCTCACAATTCAAAATGCGACGGAAGTACAAGTTACTCAAGCAGCCATTGGCGATATATGTGCTTCTCAAATTTTAATGGATGATGGAAGACAATTTCTTATGGTTGTTGTGTATATTTCTCCAAATCAGAAAATTAAAGATATTATTTTATTCTTACACAGGCGATTACTTTCTTACAGTCGCAAAGGTTCAGCAATTATAAATGACAACTTACACGAACTTCCAATGGTCCTGGCAGGTGATTTTAATGTGAATTTTGCAAGAGAAGAATCATTACCATTAATTAAATACCTTCATGAAGAATTCGACTTAATTATGAATAACAAAACAACAGAATCTACAACTAGATATGGAACAACATCTATATCTATATCTATGCAATATTTGTAAGATATCTTGATAACGTTATGTCAAACATGTTCGTCGCATATTTTAGTTATCACCGACCAATCATCACCTTCATACCGTCGGAAATAACGTCAACTGCTACAATCACGGAAATAACTGATGAAACATATTCTAATGTTCAATAGAATTAAATATTTTTGTATATAATATGTTTTTATTAATTTTATTTGAATGAAATAAAAAGATCTATCCATTGAAAACAAAATGGAAAAATGAATAAGAAAAAAATTACTTTTCATTTTTTCTTCTAAAATTGTCAAAATCGAATGCGGTACCATATATCATTAAAATCATCATCCTAAGCTATTTTAACCTTTACCCATTGTACAGGGTGTCCCATATCAAATTTGAGTTTGGAATAACCCCTCTATCTGGCCCGTAGATTGATAATATTTTGAAATAAATGTTTTATGGTTTTACAGGGACCGTCAGATGGTCAGCCTGCATTTGACCTTGAGGGTCATGACCGAGGTCATTTCAATGCAAGTTCAATAATATTATATATTCTATATTTCAGTTGGGTTAGCATAACATCCAAGGTCATGACAACGTTCCGAATATCAACAGCACATAAACTCCTATTTTTATAGCACTTTACGGACCATATTCTAGCAATTTCCAACCTTAGATATTCTGAATATGATCGAAGAGCAAGTACACGGAAAAACCCTTGGGCGAGATGCGGAATCAATGGCCGCTGCGCGGCGCCACCAAGCTTTTGGTGCTGCGGCAGCAATATTTTTGGGTGCGCAGCTCACCCAAACGCGCAGCGAGCTGCTGCCCCAACATACAGTCACGCTGTAGCTCTTAAATAGGGAACTGAGCGCTTTAAACATGAAGCTATATTGAATAATTGAACTAATTCTTTAACTATTTTTTAAAGTTTCTGTTCTTAAACATTAAACAGAAAAATAATAAATAAGACAATTATACAATATTTGACAATTATGCACAATTTCTTCTAAAACACCGTCAAATTCACGCAGACAATCGGCGATTTGTTGATGAAACACGACACTCGCCAAATTTCCTCGCGCCAACCACCAAGTCGGACGACTACCGCAGGCGCAATACTCCGCGGCCCCTACCGGTGGAAACGCTGCAACACCAACAGCCGCACACCGTGGTGGCTCCAGCATTGGGGAGGCTGCTCACCCAAAAGGAGAAAGCAGCGCTCCCGAGGCAATGTCACGCGTCACTCTCAATGTTTGGTGTTGCACGACCACTAGTTGGTGACGCATCACGCCCAAGGGTTTTTCCGTGTATATAAATCTGAATGTAGAATGTTATGCTTTGTCGACACATCTTTTATGCTGTGCTATTTCGTTCAAAATAAAAAATTCACTTTTTTCGTAATTTGAGGTCAAATGCTGCGAATTTAACGCTTTTTATTTAAAAAAATTCATTTTTCGAAGCTAATTAATAGGTGCTTTTCTTATATCCCAAATCCGAAAATAATCGATTTTTTAATAAGCGGGGTGCGATGGGGCTATATTTTGACTTGCTCTAACTCAACATATAGTTATTCTATCAAATTATGTAAATAATACTGGTATTGATTTTTTATAAAGAAAATATAAAACCACATCGTAATTAACCGCGAGAAATAAATACAAATACATATTTTATTTTAGTTAAACACGTGTAGTGTAATAGTGTAATATATGGTTACCAAAGTTTAAAATTGTATGCAAATTGATATTTAAAGTATAAAGCTAAAAAATTTCCGTTCTGTAACTTTGGAGTTACGCGAAAGTTCGCCTGTGAGTTGTGCGCGTACGAACAGATTCCGCGGATAGCGGATTAATTAATACTCTTTTTCTGTACTTTGATCCTATATGTATGGATTTTCTATATGGGCCCCCGGACATTAAATATCTATAATAGTATTAGATGTATGAATTTATCCCGGGGTTCGGGCTATTTCGTAAAAACCGCCTTTTTGTTCAATTGAGCACAGTTCAATGTTTTAGCCTATAAAAGGGTCCATATATATTTTTTTAAATTAGTTTAATCAATAAACGTGATGTTTGTAAAGTGGCAGAAATAATTACTGAAAGGGGTCAAATATATCCGTTCCGGAAAAAACCGAAATAGCCCCATACTCCCCTATTATAGTACAATGTATTATATATAACATGTAATACAATATTTTTAAAAATTATTCTAGAATTATTTTAATCAAATATTTATGAAACATTTTAAATATTTTTTCATTATATTCTTATACTAAAAAAAATATATATATTTTCAATAAATTTTTTTATACCATTTATAAAGTGTTTGTTGTAAATATTTTTGTGCGATATATTAATAACTTTAAAAGTATTTTATTACTATATAATATACAAATGTTTTATTCATAGTTCGATAATATTTATAAAATATTTCACAAATATTTAAAAATAAATAAATTTTTTAAATATTTTATGCTATTTGAAATATCATGTCGTTGCTATGGAAACGAGTTTGTTAATGTTACTATTGAAACGAGTTTGTTAATGTTAGTATGAAAACGAGTTTGTTGTTGTCAAACGTAGATTTACATAATTAAAGGAATAAAAGTTTTCATCATCAAATATTGATATTTTTACGCTTGCAAATTGTGATTTGATAAAGTATATTGAAAAGAAGAATATGTAATTATTTGTTTACTAAGGTATTACAATGAAAAGTATGTAAAATTCTGGTAAAATTTCCTTACATTGCGCCGACTGTTCTCTCCTGTAATAGACATGATGCATAAAAATAAGAACTTAATATTTGTGTGCGATATGTTAAAAAGTTGAAAATAATTAGATCGTTTTTTTTACCGACGTAAAAAAAGAGAAGATCATACGTTCGACACGTATGTTCTTTATATCTTTCAATGCATAACTCACACGGTAGTCCTCGGCGATTTTTTATACTTAATGTATGAAACCCGCGTGAAAATCGAAATTTGTAATGAGATGTCAATGAGATCTATATGTGATTTTAATGAGATATATGTGAGATCTCATTACGAATTTTAGATATTTGAGATCTCACGTAGATCTCATACAGATCTCATGTAGATTTCATATGACATTTTCGCGTGGGAAAAAAAATATTTTTTGAAACTGTGATTTCGAACATTTGTTAGTCAAATTAATTTGATGATAAAATTTTAATTTATAGAATTTTTTAATTAAATAGTACTGCAAATATATTTAACAAATTAAAATTTATTAAATTAGAATTATTTATAATGAAGTTAATATACGTGTATTAACAAGCATTTATTTATTTTAGTCAAAGTTTGATATATTTTGTACATAAAATATGTATAATTTTGTATTGTGCATACTTGATGTTTTACATCATACACAAATATATAATACTAGTGTATTAAATACGCATGTATTTCTGGTATTACTAGCAGAAATACGTGCATATTTATTGCACATTTAATATTTGTGTATTAAAATCTGTATAAAATAAAATTATTAAAAATGCATAATTCAAGATTGGGATGCCCTATTTAGGGGAGATCGGGGCAAAGTGAGCCTAAAAAAGTTTGAGCACGAATATAAAAATATATTTCAACTATCAATGATTCGAAATATATTAAAAAGATAATATAGTCTTTATTTAATACAAATTTGAAGCACCAAAACTGTAAAGTAATTGAATGGATTATAAAATTTATTTGCAAGAAAAAAAATAATGAGGCTTACTTTGTCATGAGCTTGGGATAAAGTGAGCCGTTCTACGGAGCAAAGGAAGCTTCAATAAATATGCAGATAAAAATTTAAATTACTATAGATTAATAAGTTTTATTTAACTTTTAAACGTAACTTAATCGATTAACTAACAAACATGTAAGTTTAAAGCTTTACAAAATGTATTTTATGCCCATCTCAACGAAGATGACCACTTTTTTCCCTGAAAAGCGAGACCAAAGTAACACTTATTCTTCGAAAAAAGAATTAAGGGGAATTAAGTAATTTTTATCCGGAAATCACTTTTTTCCCGCATTTGCGGGAATAAAGTGATTTTACTAGAAACTAGTCTAAACTCCTTTATTTCAACAAGTTCTACCAATAACCCTGATTTTCGGTTCTCTTTAACCAATATAAGTTATGTTTTACCCAATAAAATTAAAACAGACATTTTATACAAAATTTATTAGAATATTCAATGTTTAATACGAAAAATTATTACTTAGAGAGTAGAGCAGCGTCGTCCTCGCCGTGTACCAACCACGTTTTCAAACATTCAACGTCAGTCCATTAGTCCCGCTTTCCAAGTCAAAAAGTGGCCACAGATGAGATGGGCATAAAGTACTATATGTTGTGAGGTCTATATTCAATGTATTAATATGTGATATATTGTCGTTTTGATATATGGCAACTCCAGCAGCTCTTACATTTTGTCGTCTGAATTTAGCAATGCAATTGAAATTAGGTAACTCGATGGATTCTTCATTAGAAATCCACGACTGTTAAGTACTGTAAAAATAAAATAGAACAGAAAATTATTCATGCATACAAGTGCGGAAGAGAGAGGGAGAGAGTGAGAGAGAGAAAGTTTTTATATAAATACATACATAAATATATTTATATATATATATATATATATATATATATATATATATATATATATATATATATATATACATATTCATATATAAAAGAGCGAGATATATATATATATATATATATATATATATATATATATATATATATATATATATATATATATATATATATACATACATATACATATACATACACACACACATATATATATATATTCATATATAAAAGAGCGAGAGAGAGAGAGATAGAGTGAGAGAGAGAGAGGAGCGGAAGAGAGAGGGAGAGAGAGAAACGCGCAGAGACAAACACATACAACTTGAGCACGTGGGTAAACATATCCCGCATGGTTTATCATGAAATAATCATGTCATGAAATTAAATTACCTAAGATCTGAATCACTTGATTGTGTAGCGTTGATTTGTTGAGCACGTAAAGGCGGCATTTTACTTGTACTGGGTTGTTGATCATCGTGAAATTCGTTTTTTTCTCTTTTCCGAGGAGGTATATCATCTCCAAGTTCCTCACTGTCACTATCACTCATATTTTAAATAATTAAGTCACTGAATATTATACTATATATTAATCTCTCGTCTGTACACTAATCTTTCGTTCGTAAACCTATACAAACTATACAGCGCATCAGTATAGGTATATCGGTTACAATTTGCGAAGCAGTAAGTAAGGAGACGGACTGGAGAAGAGACGCGCGCCGTGAAGGGGGACGCTCAGCTAGATGCTCGTGTGAAGGGACGCTTGCTGAATAACAAAGCTATAGCTGCGCGTGAGAGGGGACGCTTGGCTATAGAGAGAAAGAGAGAGTGGGAGAGAGAGAATGACGCCGAGTGTAGCTATAGCTGCGGTTCACGATAAATCTCGTTTCATCATTTTAGGCGTCGTTTCATTTCCAACGGTTTCACTTCCGTACCGCGGCAAAAGATGTTTCACATCAAAAAATCAATTTCTTGGCAATTTCCAAAGCGGAAGGACTTGAGCCCCGGCACCCAAATTTCGTGTACTATCTATTGGATACATATACTAAATTTCCCGCACTATTACGAGTCACGAAAGTAAGCGCAAAAAAATCGGCCCGCCCTAATGTATGTGTGTGTGTGCGTGCGTGCGTGCGTGCGTGCGTGCGTGCGTGTGTGTATGTATTACAATATACCTTGCAGAAATATCTGCAGATTTTTTCCATATTCGTATAGTAAGCACTGCAGCGTACACGCTAACGTGCTTTGTAACTATAATACTTAATATACTATTGCAAAAGAAATCTGCAGATTTTTTCCATATTCGTATAGTAAGCACTGCAGCGTACACCCTAACGTGCTTTGTAACTATAATACTTACTATACTATTACGAAAGAAATCTGCAGATTTTTCCGTAAGATATCTTGTAGAATTTTTGCACAACTTTTTTCGAAATTTAAATAATCTAGTATTACTAAATTTCAATAATTACCAATTCTGCTTTGTTTTTTGTACAGAACCTAAATGCATGAAAATGTAAATTATGAGTAAAATGAGTTTAAAGTTTTTAATATAAACAATTTAAATATAATATTATATTATAGATATTACTTACAGATATTAATTATTTCCATAATAATAATTTATAATAATTTGTAAACTATGAAAAATTTCATATATCATGCACAAATTAATCTCTCCAGTGCCCTTAGCAGTATCACTCCCAGTCTGAAATCAATACAAATAAAACGCAAAGAAAAAATTCTCTGCTTATAATAAATGTTTATAAACATAAAATACTTACCTTCCTTTATGCATATATTACTTACGTCTATAATAATAATAATAATAATAATTAAAAACTATAAAGATTTTCACATATCCTGTGGAAATTAACCTCTTCATAAGTGACCTTAGAAATGCCTTTGCCGCTCTAAAATAGAAATAGATAATACACATAGAAGTAATTCTCTATTTATAATTAATGTCTGTAAGTGTAAAATACTTACTTGACTTTATACAATAGTTAAATTCTGTAACATAGAGTTCTAATTTAGCTTTTTCGAACACAAAAAAAGAAAATACTGGTAATAACATGTAATGGCGGGCAACATGATACGAAGGGTTGGTATTGCTACTTATATATCAGTCAACCAATTTTTATATATGCACATAATACTTATTCGTAGAGCATAGCATATGGCATACCATCCCAGACGATACTATTAAATGTATCGGATTACACACGAACAGATTGCATATGATAACAGTTTTCCAATTATTATTCATTTCATTTAAACAAAAAATGTGTAAATATTCATCGAATCCGATGGTTTCCTAAAATTTGCAAACAACAAAAATTTCATCGGAATAAGGAAGTTGAATAATAGATATATTTATAAATTCAGGAAAATCATATGAATTATCGGATATCAAAATGAATCCATTTTTGTAAACCCACCCATCATGCTCGAACCACTTTAATTTATATATTCTCATATCTTTACAAAACTCTGCAGGCAAGGTATCTTTGAAATTTAAATAATTTTTTAAGACTGAACTCAATTTTTCTTTTTTAAGGCCATATATATTAGGTTTCTTCAAAGCTTTTCTATTCAAAAAAGAATAAGCAGGGACAGCTGATTTTTTATTGCCAAAGAAAGAGGTAAATTCTTCCTATTCCATAATTATGAGAATAAGAAGTTAATACTCGATGCTTCGTTTTAAATGTATATGAGTCATTCCAAACAAATTTAAAAATCCGTGCGCACTCGAGTCTTCGTTACTTGCCGCCGATTTTTTATAGAAAAGCACTTATAAAAAGAAGCTCTCGAAAAAACTTTCAGCTCCTAAAGTCTACTGTGTAACCCAGTAGATTATTCTGAATTTTCAAACATGGCGAAAAAACGGCTATTTTCAGAAAATTCTAGAGAGCTTTTAAAAAAAAATTAGACTCCCTTGGTAGCTCATTGGGTCACCTCTAGAGAGATTAATGTAAACTTGCAATTTTGTGTTTTTTAAAACGGTATTAGGTCTACTAAATCTCAGATTTTTCATAGAAATTTTTTTTAATCTCTCATATCTCGAGAATAGAACGGTCATTTTTTGCCAACTGGGGCTAATTTTTTTCGTTTTTTAATGAAAATTCGGAATTAGAAAAAATCGTTATAAAACAAGAATCAGTCGACGAATCTTAAAATTTATTTCTAATGAAATTACTAATTGCTTCTATTGCTCGTAGTAGATGTTTAATAAATTAAACACGTTATTGATCTTTTTGAGCATAACAATATATTTAATTATAAGCCGACGTTTCGGGAGTACATATACCTCCCCTTGTTACAGCAATAACAAAGATAATGTGTTAAAATATATTTACAAAAACTACTTTTGTTATTAATTGTACTCGACCGTAAACTCACAGAGAAAATATTGAATATTTTGTGTGTACTAAGAATTCTGATCATTTTTTATTTATTTATGAGACGAGATTAGGAAATCTAGTAACAATATAGAATTGATAATTAATAACACATATTATTAAAATTAACAAACACCACTAATAAAATATACTTGTCCGAGCCCCACACCTCTCTAACTCTCGGGTGAGGAGAGGACGGCTGGAAGATGGTATTTCCGCAACGCTCCGTCTTTCTGGCCAAAATTAGAGTAACTTTAATTATGGAAAATTCTGACTATTTATACGGGTTGAGTGAGTAAGTGTATAGTAAGTGTGCTGAGATGTGAATATGTTTGTGTGAATGTGTGTATATTGTATAGAAATGTCCCAGAGCGGGAAAATAATTACTGGGAAGCGCAAAACCTGCATGATGCTCAATCGGGGAGGGAGGAGAAGAGGTGGTAGACAATTATACACTACTAATCAACTTGGCGCAATGATCTGCCATCTCTTTCTTCTTATATGTTCCTAGTATATTCTCGAGGTGTTTAATCAAGGAATGATGGACGGATAGAGGTGGCAATCATATATACACTACTACCTAAATGTATGTAAGTAGTAGTGATGTACCGCGAGAAGTATATAACCGCGCCGGGCGATACGTCGTCACGTCATCACCTGGCGCGTATATGGGGGGGGGGGGGGGCGTGTAAACAATTAATTAATGTGACATTAATAGTTTTTTAATTGTTTGTTTACATAAACATTCAATGACGAAACCGTAAAAATTAAAGTAATTACCCACCGACACATAATAATATTAATTGTATTTATTGGTAGATAAACAATAAAATATTTTTATTCTTTATTTACGTATACATAACGCGCATCTCAATCCGCAATGCTGGAGTAGCGAGATGACTACTCTATATATATAAGCCAGGTGCCAATCGGCGCTTGCTCTACCTAGTCCCGACTGCTGTAGCGAGACTAGATTCTTGAGTGTAGGTGGGAGTAACGAGGAAAACGAAGAGAGAGAGTGAGTGAGAGAGAAAGAGAGAGAGAGAGAGAGAGAGAGAAAGAGAGAGAGAGAGAAAGCATAGCGCGCGCGGGGCCCCCCTCTGTCCATGGGAGCTGAGGCCGGCGGCTTCGTACAGCGAGAAAGAAGAAGAAGAATAAGAATGAGAAAATTCGTGCACAGCGCGCGGGGTTCCCCCCCGCGCCTAGCCGAGGGTCCGGTGGCTGCGGTATCAGCTGGCAGCGACGGATCTTCGTAGGCAGAAGAGTGGGAGTGGGAGAGAGAGAGAAAGAGAGAGAGAGAGAGAGAGAGAGAGAGAGAGAGAGAGATCCTACTACACGTTGCCACGATGTTTACTCTAATTTTTAGCTTCGGGGATTAATTACGGCACGAGTGTGTGAGAAAGAGAGAGAAGCTAAAACTATGTACTTACATTGACCTGTAAAGGATTGAAGCACAATAACATTTGAACATTTTTATATTGTAATAAGAATTAATTAATTATTTTTATTATTGTAAAAACTTAAAATTTATTACAAATACTAATTTATAATAAAATTTTTAAAAATTTACATTTTATAAAAATACACTTTTTTATGACATATTTTTTTACACATTTTTTTGAACTCCAACACTTTCATGAATTCATTCTTTAGTGATAAGTCAAGTGGTTCTTCGTCTTGATTAATCTCTTCTTCCTCGACAATCCTCGGCAATGGTTGATCCTCGCGCGGGAGCACTGGAAGGCCCCTGTCTTCCGGCTCCGGCGGAGCTAGCGAATCTCCCGTAAATGCGCAGTTACACACGCGTGTCCGTCATTCAGTGCATCGAAAGCGGATATACTGCCCACATCTTATCCACTTCACTGACAGTTGTGTGGCACGATGATGGGGTTTATTGCAAACGGCACACTTTTCTCCTGCTTTGATGTAGTGGAGCACTTCGATACGAGCCACACTGTCGAACTCTCTTAAATCAGCGATCTGATTGTAGTATTCAATAATACTGTCAGTCATTTGGTTCAAGTCTCTTGTCAGTCTCTCTATGCACTCTTTAATACTGTTTTACAACTCTGTTTTTTTAAACAATTTTTTCTTTATTTGATCACACTTTTTTTCTCTAAGTTCCAGTTTGCTTTCAAGAACAGCGATCGTTTTTGAACGCATGGTCAGATATAACAGAAATTTGAAATGTCTGTACTGTCGAACGTCTAAAATCAATCTGAGATGTTGCCGGCGACATCGACGACAACCCCACTACAAAATCACTGAGAGACCACCCGAAAGAGTATTGTTTTGTGTTTAAAAATATCTTATATACTTATATGAGAGAATTTAATGAGGCTGTGTTTAAATTCGTGGTAAGTAATAAAAATCCGCGTCAAAATGAAATTTTTTTCATGAGTATAGGCAAGCACTACGCAAATCTTGAGAACGTTTTTTTCCATACATGGTTTGTATTCAGTAAACAGAAAAATACTTACCGTTAGCGGTGGCGTCGGCAGTTTACCCTCCGCCTCTAGGAAATTTAGATCGGTACGAGTGTGACATTCTTTTCGACTTTTTTCACTATCGAGTTTCGTAAAATAAAACGTGTGTACGTGATACGATCTGAATTTAATAGCTTGGCTAAGAAATAAAGCACTCGCGTAAAAATGAATCAGTGGAACAGGAGCATAGTCCGAGTTTAAGAGTTATATTCTCTTTTACCCGGCAGCCGCCAAAGTTGCCACTGTCGCTGTCGCAGCCCCATTGTATATGAAATCACTCAAACATCAAAATTTGCGGCTGGACCGTTTTTCCGACAATACCCCACCACTTTAAAGTATAGCTCTGCAGAGTATTATAAAAGAATAACGCCTACCTGACTACCCTGTTAGTGATAATGCGCACAGTAGCAGGGATAGATCTAGCAAGCATGGAGAAGGCAAATCAGTGTGAATTGCGCGACATAATTTTTAAAATTGAATCGTCATTAAGATTTGAACGCTACCCGGTTTGGCGAAGGTGCAACCATATATGGCACAGGCGTGTGCATACGATGACGCGTGTAGCATTAGATCGCGAGTTAAACTTTTCACTGAACCAGTGTGGATTTCTCAAACTGGCACGTTTTTTTGCGCAAGGGGTTTTCAAGGGCACACCTACGTCTATAATTTTAGTTGGTCAGTTCCTTAAAATAGTTAATATGAATAATATGAGTATTTTAAAACATTTAATGGATGCATACAAGGAGCAGCATGGATAGTAAAAAAAAATTTAAAAACATTTTTATTCATAAAAAGTATTTAATAAAATTAAATTTTTTAGCTTTTAACAGATTACTTGCTGATATTAGCGATGACAGTGATACGACTTTTTATGAAGACACAGCACGTGATGAATGGAATGAGAATGCGGTAATCGGAACGAGTAGCAAACCTTCCGATGCATCCTATGAAGAGGAGGGTGAGGGGGAGCTCGAGCAGCGGCTGCAACAGCAGCACCTTGCGCGCAGTATTCCCGCATCTCGTGAGTCAAGTGACCAATTGGTAGTGGGAAGGTGTACGTGTAGAGGAGGAGGAAGGGTATGAGGAGGAGGAGGAGAAGCAGCAACATCGGCTACTTTCACAACAAGATGAACAACAATAGCAACATCATATAATTCCTGACTTCGATAATGAAGGTGAATATGGAGAAAATGTAGTACCCTGCAGAAAATTTAAATGTAGAACAGGATGAAAATGTCAACCCCAGTATCAGCAATGTTATGATTTACGAAACATCATCAGACGAAAACAATGATGAGGTATCGCGTCAAAGATTGCAATTTGGTCAAATAATTGCACGAAATTATCGAGAGCCTAGAAGTGCTGTGCTGCGGTTTTTAGCAAGCGAGTCCCTTCTACGAACAACAGTAATGACAATAACGTAAGTGAGAGCGAAGCTGCCCGACAGTATCGCATTCATGCGCTTACAGCTTTTTAAATGCGTCGTCCTTATCCAATGGAAAGAATGTTTCATCGTGTCAGTGAGGATGGACGGAGAATGACATATCATGCTTTCGACCAATGCAGTCCATTGGATCGTCGAGTAAATGAATGTAAGTTTAAAAAATAAAAATAATTTTTTTTCTTCATTGATACATATATTTGAAGAAGATTAAATAATTCGAAGGAAATACCAGAAGCATTATTTAATCCGGAGTATTTGATGGTTTATATTCAACGAGTTACGGATGTGCCTCGCGCAATGGAGATTAGATGGTTTCACGATATGGCCGAAGACGAAGGTTCTGCTCTATATACCGAGACTAATTTGACAGATCTTTTTGAATGCGCTCGCGAAAGTTTTAATGGCTCTTCAGAACAATGACTTTAATGAAAAAATAAATTTAATAAAAATTTGTATTTGTAAAAATTGATTATTTCAAATAAAAATTTCAGTCAATGATGCATCACACGATATTTCATCGAGTCCAGAAAGACCTTCATCACCCTCTTCTACGGGCTCTTTATGGCCTTCTTTACTGCCATCGCCAGAGCCTGCATATTCACCACCGAATCAGCAGCAGCAGTAGCAGCCGCCGGCAGACAGCGACGGGTTGTACATCGATGTATCTATCATCTAGCAGCAAACGAGCGAGCGGGAGAGCGAGCGAGAGAGAGATCCGATACAAGTTGGCGCCGGAGCTACTGCGGTAACGATGGCTACAGGGGCCCCATATCAAGATGCGTACGATATACGTCCCCCTGGTAATAGGTTCGTCATAGCTGAGCAGTGCGAGCAATATGTACGAAAGTTTAACGTGTCAGGTAGACGATTTTTACTTCGTATAAACGATCCACCGTCAGAACGTATAAATCCTGTTATTTGGTCAGAGGCGGTTATGCGCAACATTCATGCTTATTTATGCTCACTTGCTTCGTCCGAAAATGACTTGATAAGGGTAAGTGTGAGAAGTGAATATTTTGCACACGGTGCCGCTGGTCTATCGCTCAGACCTATCGAGAATTTTATTTACGAAAACTTGTAGGAATTGATCAGTAATTTGACTCAAAGTAACGAGGATTTTCAAATTGATAATACTTTTGTTTTACAAGCGGTTTTTATAGATATGCCGGTAGGATCCGGTACACGTAGAAAAATAAATTTAAATATCGATAGTGTTAAAAAGTCATCGATTGTAGCCATTCAAAATGACGATATTTTGTGTTTACCGTGTGCACTCGTAGAAAGTGAAGCCCACATCACGTTAAAGACTCACGATACAGAGGAAATAAAAAATGCTTTGCGCGTCATTAATGATGGATGTAGAAGAATGCAAAAGTAAAGGGCAGAGAAAGTCGCGCGCGATGCTAGTGTTATAATACCAGACGAAAGTTGCGGAATGCGCGAGATAAAAAAATTTCAAGATTTTTTTTACACAACGGTATAGCAATTGTTGTTTACGATAAGAATAATTTTGGAAGCGATGAGCCGGCTTTTTTTGACGGGCGCTACGATTTGATGACGACATATATCGAATTTTATGGAAATATTAACCTTCTTTATGATTCGGAAGTGCGCCACTTTAACACAACATTAAATTTAACTGGGATAGAGAAAACAAAGTTATTTTGCACCTTTTGCAGCAAACGCTACTATTACGTTGATCAACACGTGTGTAAGCAAATTTGTCCTTACTATTTCGTTTCACCTGCATGTAAAGTCGAAAGTATAAATACAATTAAATGTGATGCAACCGAGATTTCATTGTCAAGGCTTGTTATAAAAACCACAAAAGAGACGGTTCTTAAAAAAAATAAAAAAAATTATGTGATGTTTTGAAAATGTGTAGAAAATGTTGCAAGCTGACGCATTGTAATCGCAGTAAGCATGAATGCGGGGTTTTTTGGTGTAAATTTTGTGGAGAGCGTCACAGAGTTAACGATATTTGTTATATACGGCCGATAAATGACGATGACGGTAGAAAAAAAAACTGCGCAGAACCGACCACTAGCTCCAAAAAAATACCTGTTTATATTTTACGATTTCGAGACACGTGAGGATACTGCTTATCGAAATCACGCAACGACAAAAGTGCACATACCTAAGCTCTACGTAGCGCAGCAAGTGTGTACCGATTGTCTAGATTCGGACGATATGACACAATGATGCAATACTTGTGGGATTCGCGAATAGATTTTTCGCAAGGAATCGGTTAAAGAATTAATAGAAAATAGCGATAGTTACCTCTCTCGCTGACGCTCGCTCGGTTGCAGTTTATTCCTTTGATCATATAGACCAAGCAATAGAGATTTCGTCGTGGACAAAAAACCTACCTGGAAACCGCCTGTGCCATCATATGCAGGACACTCCGTACTTTATTCCCACTGTGTTTCCTACTCGAAAATGTCATTTGTTAATTTTTTATAAACAATTAACAACAAAAAATGACGTTTTTTTAGTTTTTTTCTTGTAAAATGGAAACTATTAAAGCAATCTTAATGGTGTACATAGATGAATTGTAGAGAATTGAATTACGAAGAGAATGAGGGGTGAAACGACCCGATCGGATAATTAGAACCGGAGTAAATTCGGAAAAAGCGGAAAATTTTGCTTTGTTTTTAAATTCATAACTCCACCATTTTTTAATATTAAGAGCTGAAACTTTGCACAGTGCTAGCTATTATCATGTACTTCATGTGTGCGAAACCTGGACCCGGTCGGATAAATAGTTTTTGCACAATGCATTTAATTATCTCAGCATCTACTGCAGCTATTTGATTGATTTTTTTTTTGATTTCGGGGTATCTGAACCTGAGGAAATCGATTCTTCGGTCAGATTTCATGAGTGATGGAAGAATAAGCAGGTATTTTATGTCTTTTACTAAATATCTTTATTTTTTTACATAATAAATATACAAATATGTTCTTATATACACAAAGTTTTATTTGACAGTAATTACAAAATCTTTCTTTTTTTAGCAGGCTGATCGCAGTCTGCTTCTTCAATATCAAAATTAATATTTTCTGTTGGCATGAAATCGTCAGAAACTATGTAAACGTGAAAACGTAAAAAAAACGTCATTTTTTGTTGTTAATTGTTTATAAAAAATTAACAAATGACATTTTCGAGTAGGAAACATAGTGGGAATAAAGTACGGAGTGTCCTGCATATGATGGCACAGGCGGTTTCCAGGTAGGTTTTTTGTGCAAAAAATAATCATTTAAAGCTTTATTGCTTGGCCTAATACTACATAGATGTATTTTTAAATATGTGATTTTAATAAATATAACTTTTAAAGTATTTGAAAATAATTTTGATGTAAACTGTTACTTTTGAGATAAGTATACAAATTTTGGATGTATCTTAAAAAATAATAGTTTATTAAACTTATATGTATAAAATATGCATTTGCAAAATTTATATAATAACTAAAAAAAAATATCTTGATATGAAATTAAGCATATTTTGGGCAGAATTTTTGATTAATTCATGTCAAAATGACGTTTTTCTAAAAATTATGAAAATTCTTTAGATAGATCTTTTGTTTGTCTTGGCGTCTTTTTTTCGCAGCTATTAAAACCTTATGGTGTGTGTGTGTTTGTGTGTGTGTGTGTGTGTGTGTGTGTGTGTTTGTGCGTGTGTGTGTGTGTGTGTGTGTGTGAATGTGTATGTGTGTGTTTTTGTGTGTGTGTGTGTGTGTGTGTGTGTGTGTGTGTGTACGTTTGTGTGTGCATGTGTGTGTGTATGTATGTGTGTGTATCGCCATATATCTGGAACTAAGCTTTGCGAAAACATTTATTAATTACTGCAATTATATAATGGTAAATATTTAAAGAATTGACAATTTTATTTTAAATTTACATTGTAAATATTTTTAAACTGTTGCAACGCCGTTACCCTAAGCGGGTCCTGGGCGTAGTCGTCCAGAGCAGACGGGTGGATGCCTATCACCACTACACTGCGCGTCCTCAGGTTGCGGATAGAGGAACGACCCATGAGAAAGCGGTTAGCTGCGAATAAAGTGAATAAGCAGTCGCGGACAGCCGATAGGCACGCTCATGAGCCCGCACTGGCGAACGCATTCATCTAGAAACACTACGCAAGCACCACAACAACTACAAACACTATATAAAACCTTCTACCTTACTCTGTAATCTATCTCTTTCACCAAACATTTCAAACAAAATATGGGCCAAAAATCCTGCTATCGTGGAAGATGCGGGAGCGATGACAACTGCCCTGAGAGGGGATGTGTAGAATGATTCGCCACCTGGTCTTACACGGCAACGAAGTCAGCGAAGGTGCGCTGCCTTGCAGGGGGGCGTTAGGATATGAGAATGAAACCGAGTGTGTCTGACGACGAGTTGACTATGTCCTCACCAAAGTCGGAAAGCTCTCATACTTAGTTCTAGGGAGGTATGAGGGTTATCACCCCTAGACGGATGGACTCACCTGCGATCGGAACAGGATCCAAAACGCGCGGGTTTAACTTACTATCATGGCTCAAAGAAAACAAAACCAAATCAAAACTAAAAGGAACTTAAGGGTGGGAACCTGGAATGTACGTAGTCTACACAGAGCGGGCGCGTTCCGGGAAATCATAAATGAAACTAAGAGGTATAATTTAGATTTGGTAGCAATACAAGAAACCCGATGGAAGATAACACGATGCTAGGATCCAGTAACTTCACCTTTTCATATGGGGATGCGAGCGGGCATTCCCTAGGCACCGGATTTCTTGTGAACAAAATCACATCATACATTCCGTTAAAAGATTCAATTTCGTGAATAACCGACTCTCGTATATCATCATTGAAGGAGCGTGGTATAATTACGTAGTTATTAACGTCCACTGTCTTACGGAGGACAAAGACGAAGAAGTCAAAGATCTTTATTATGAAATGTTAGAGCAATTAATCGACCAATTCGCGTCTTACAACACCAAAATAGTAGTGGGGGATTTCAATGTTAAAATAGGGAGAGAGGAAATGTTTAGGCCCACTATAGGCAAAGAAAGTCTGCACGAAACCAGCAACGATAACAGTATTAGGGTCATAAATTTCGCGGCCGCAAAAGATCTTACAGTCAAGACCACGTGCTTCAAGCACAAGCATATACACAAGGCAACGTGGACATCGCCGGATGGGGCCACGCACAATCAAATCGATCATTTTCTTATTGATAAGAGGCGCCACCCCAATGTACTCGACGTAAGGACCTATAGGGGGGCTGATTGCAACTCGGATCATTATCTAGTAGTGGCCAAATTAAGAGCCAGATTAGTAGCCGGTCAAAATAGTAAGCGAGCGAACAAAGTAGAAACCTTTGATATTGGAAAACTACGAAGCGGGGTAGAACGAATCAAGTACCAAGTAGAAGTTAGCAACCAATTTCAGGTGCTCGAGGAAACGGATGAACAGACGGGAGTAGATGACGATCCGAACAGGTTATGGGGGGCTATCGAAAAAACTATAAAAGGGGCCGCGAACAAAGTACTGGGTAAGAAAAAAAGGCCGAAGAGGGGCCGTAAAAGAATACCATGAAATAAGAAAGCAAGTGAGTGTGATTTACAGAAACAAGAACCGCGAGTATCAGAAAAATGAAATTAGAAAAATAGAACCTAATATTAGGGAAAATAATCCGCGCGAGATGTACAAAGGAATAAACGGTATTAGGAAGGGTTTTCAAAGTAGATCGCAGTTAATGAAAGATAAGGACGGGAACCTCGTGACAAGCGAAAATGATCTATTGAAATTATGGAAAGACTATTTCGATAAGTTATTAAGCGTGCATGAAAACTCCGAGGAAATGGGAGACGAAATCCACACTGCTGAACTCCATATGGACGAAACGACCTACAAAGAAGTAGAGGTCGCGATCAAAAAGCTAAAAAACAATAAGGCCGCAGGAAACGATTCTATACCAGCTGAACTACTTAAATATGAAGACACCGCGCTTACATCTAAAATTTTTGATCTAGTATGTGCTATTGGAGAAATTAAACAATACCAGAAAATTGGAAAGAATCCATCATCATACCGATCTTTAAAAAGGGAGATAAAACAGACTGCAATAACTACCGGGAATCTCACTTTTACCTACCTGCTACAAAGTTCCGTCAAACGTAATACAGGCTAGACTCACACCATTCGCGGAAGATATAATATGAGATTATCAGTGTGGATTGCGGTGCAACAGGTCGACGAGTGATCAAATGTTTACCATAAGACAATTGTTAGAGAAAAAGTGGGAATATTGCTAAACTATACACCAGCTATTTGTGGACTTTAAGAAAGCGTACGACTCTGTCAAACGAAGCAAAATATATAAAATCCTAATGCTCCTCGGCGTACCAAAAAAACTCGTAAAATTAATTCAAATATGTCTGAACGGAAGCACTGGAAAGGTTCGAGTAGGCGGTAATGTATCCGAATCGTTCATGATACGCGACGGTTTGAAGCAAGGTGACGGGCTTTCAACGTTACTCTTTGACTTGACGCTAGAGTATGTTGTTAGAAAAATGCAGGCTAGCGAGCTAGGCGCAACACTCAACGGAACAACGCAGATTTTAGGCTATGCGGATGACTTGGATATAGTGGGAGATAATGGTGAAACGGTGGGGAGAAACGCGGAAATCCTTATAAATGCGGCTAAAGATACGGGGTTAGAAGTGAGCGAATCAAAAACGAAATATATGATCATGGAGAAACTGGGCATTTGCGAAGGAGAGGGGGATCTCAGAGTCGGAAATTTCACTTTTGAAAAGGTTAGCGAATTCAGATATTTAGGTACAACTATAAATGATCGAAACGAAATTAAAGCCGAGATTAATAAGAGACTTCATTCGGGTAATGCCTGCTTCTACGCTGTGAATAGATTACTTAAGTCAAAGCTACTGTCGAAAAATGTCAAAATAAGGATATATAGGACTATAATAATGCCGTTAATCTTGTACGGGTGCGAAACCTGGGCGCTCTCTAAAGCGGAAGGAAATCGTTTTAGGGTATTTGAAAATAAGGTTCTGCGGAAAATATACGTGCCAAAGAAAGATGAGGAAACTGGGGAGTGGAGGAAACTGCACAATGACGAGCTACATAATTTGTACACCTCACCAAATATTTACAGAATAATAAAATCACGGAGACTAAGATGGGCAGGGCACATGGCAAGAATGGGCGATGATCGTACGGCAGCGCGCATAATGAAAGGAAAATCGAAAGCAACGCGACCTCTAGGTAGACCTAGACGCAGATGGGAGGATAACGTAAAAGCAGACGTAACCGAAATTGGGCGGGAGGGCGCGAAATGGATGGGGTTGGCACAAAATGGGGACACGTGGAAGGCTTGCGTAGATGAGGCGATAAACTTTCGAGTTCGAAATATCACTTAAAAAAAAAAATATATTTTTAAATATTAAATTTTGTATCAGAATACTTTAAATACTTTTTATATTGGAAATTAGTAATAGTTTGATAGCAAAATATAATAGCATGTTTAATAAAGACTTCTAAAATTATATACTGTCATAATTAGAAATTAGAATAAGTCAGTGATAATTCATAATTGAAATACAAATATGTACAAAAATTTAAATTGTAAAGTTAAAATAGAAGAAAAATAATTATAGGTAATAAGAGGCAGAAATAAAAGTAAAAGAATAAGGTAGAAGAAAAGTATATTCTAAGTTAGTAGTAAGTACATTTCATTTAAATATTTTTAAGTAGATTTTGCTGCTTTTAATATTGCTGTAAAAATGTTTTTCATATTCTCTTGTACTTTATCGTTATTTTTTCTAAAATTATAATGACGATGTCTTTGTCCACCTTTTTTACATCTGTAACGCCCTGTAAATTTGAAATACATTTAAGATATTACACAAGATTCTATTACGAATTTCAAAAATGATAATCTCAACATATATAAGTATAATTTTAATTGTTATAAAAGAAGTTATTATATATAAATCTTCTATCAAAATTATATTTATAATAGGATGTTGATACGCGTTGTAGTATATATTTTATTTATTTAAAGTTCAATCAAGATTTTATTTATTTTTATATTGAATTACCAATAAAATGTAAATGATAAAGAAACATTATATTACCATTTTGTTTTTCTGAATTATTTTTAGTATGAAATGCAGTTTTTTCATGGTTTTGATATTGATAGTTGCTATTATTTTGACTATATTTTGCAGTTTTTTTATCTACAAAATAGAATATTTATCACGAGGTCTTAGATTTTTTAAATAATAACTATGTTCATATTAAAATATACTTACTATAATATTGATTTTTGATTTTTAAATTGTCAAAAGTTTTTCTTTTATTAGTACTTGTATTGTGCCGGAAATCTATGATACACGGTCCTTGTGGAAGTCAAAATATGAATTCGCCTTGCATGGCTAAAAGTACAGGAAAATGTACGAAAAACTTTCCAAAAAATTATAACGATACAACGAATTTTCAAACTAACGGATATTCAATCTATAAACGAAAAAATGATGGTAGAAAATACAGTAGTTGTAACACAGCAGTAGACGATAATACAGAAAATTAGGATGTAATGTTACCAACAGAATTTTTAAACTCGTTAACTCCCAACGGTCTTCCACGGCATAAATTACATGTAAAAATTGGTGCAACAGTAATACTTTTAAGAAATTTAAATATCAATGAAAGGCTCTGTAATGGGACATGATTATCAATAAAAAAATTATTAAAATATTCAATTCAAGCTGAACTTATGAGTGGAAAAAATACTTGAAAATTAGATTTAATTCCAATAATAACTTTATAACCATATAAAGAAGAAATACCTTTTAATAAACGTCGAAAACAATTTCCCATTAGATTAAGATTTGCAATGCCAATTAATAAATCTCAAGGGCAAACGTATTATCAAGTTGGAGTTTACCTGCGATCACCTGTTTTTAGTCACGGTCAATTATATGTTGCTCTTTCAAAAACAAGAAATAGAAATAATATAAAAATTTTATTATTAAACAATGCTAAAATAAAAGGAGATAAATTGGACCAAGAAAAAAAACCTTCACTAAAAATATAGTTTTTAAAGAAGTATTATAAATTTACGAAATGAGTTAAATCAAACCGTATGGTATCGGCAGCAGCATTATTACAATGTAGCGCTGTAATAAAGGAAAATCGGCAGCAGCATTTTTAAAATGTATTGCTGTTATAAAGATAATCAGCTGCAGCATTTTTACAATGCACGGCTGTAATAAAGGATAAACGGCAGCAGCATTTTTACAATGCAGCGCTGTAACAAAGAAAAACCGGCTGCAGTATTTTTGAAATGCTCGGCTGTAATAAAGGTAATCGGCAGTAGCATTTGTACAATGCAGCGCTGTAATAAAGGTTATCAATAGCAGCATTTTTAGAATTCAAGGTTGTAATAAAGATAATTAGCAGCAGCAGTTTTACAATGCAGCGCTGTAATGAAGAAAAATCGAATAACGGGAAAAAAGATATAACTCTCAAAAACCTTCCTTACCAGCATGTCCACGTCGTGAGAGTCGGGAGACAACGCAAATACATTGGCTAACGCTGGAAGGACAAGTAACTTCTATGTTTCAGAATAAACGTGAAATTTAATAGCTACACCATTTATGAGATAAATATCCAAATATATTTATTTTTGAACATTATTGTATCTATTTTTGAATTATATTGTATTTTTTTTTTTTTTTTAGTGACATCAGAATTACAAAAGAGGTCACTCTAAAATTAATATAAATTGCCAGGAGATCGGTTTTGTTGCTCAGTCTATTTTTGCCGTTCAAAGCGGAAAGGTTGGTAAATTTGAAAATTGTAAACAGAATCTACGCATGCGAAAAAATTAATATAAATAGCCAGAAGAGCATTTTTATTTCTCAGTGTGTTTTAGCTTTTCGGAGCTGAATGATCGGTGAATTTAAAAATTGAAAACAGAATCTACCGATGCGCGAAAATTAATATAAATAGCCAGAAGAGCGATTTTGTTGCTCAGTCTGTATTCGTACATTGAAGCGGAAAGGTTGGTGAATTTGAAAATTCAAAACAACCCCTACACACTCGCGAAAATTAATATAAATAGCCAGAAGAGCGGTATTGTTGCTCAGTCTACCGTTGCTGCTCAAAGCGGAAAGGTCGGAGAATTTGAAAATTCAAAACAACCCCTACACAATCACGAAAATTAATATAAATAGCCAGAAGAGCGGTATTGTTGTTCAGTCTATCTTTGCAGCTCAAAGCGGAAAGGTCGGAGAATTTGAAAACTCAAAACAAAGTCAACGCATGCGCGAAAATTCATATAAATAGCCAGAAGAGCGGTTTTGTTGCGCAGTCTATATTCGCACTATGCAGCGGAAAGGTTGGTCAAGTTGAAAATACAAAACAATATCTACACATTCGCGAAAATTAATATAAATAGCCAGAAGAGCAGTTTTGTTGCTCAGTCTGTCTTCGCACTCTGATGTGGAACGGTCGGTCAATAGGAAAATTTAAAAACGAATCTACATATTCGCGAAAATTAATATAAATATCCAGAAGAGCGGTTTTGTTGCTCAGTCTATATTCGCACTATGCAGCGGAAAGGTTGGTCAAGTTGAAAATACAAAACAATATCTACACATTCGCGAAAATTAATATAAATAGCCAGAAGAGCAGTTTTATTTCTCAGTGTGTTTTAGCTTTCAGAAGCTGAATGGTCGGTCAATAGGAAAATTTAAAAACGAATCTACGCATACGCGCAAATTAATGTAAATAGCCAGAAGAGCGGTATTGTAGCTCAGTATATCTTTGCAGTTCAAAGCGGAAAGGCCGTTGAATTTGAAAATCGACAACAAAATCTACGCATGCGCGAAAATTCATATAAATAGCCAGAAGAGCGGTATTGTTGCTCAGTCTATCTTCGCACTATGTAGCGGAAATGTTGGTCAAGTTGAAAATACAAAACCATATCTACACATTCGCGAAAATTAATATAAATAGCCAGAAAAGCAGTTTTATTTCTCAGTGTGTTTTAGCTTTCAGAAGTGGAAAGGTCGGAGAATTTGAAAACTCAAAACAAAGTCAACGCATGCGCGAAAATTCATATAAATAGCCAGAAGACCGGTTTTGTTGCTCAGTCTGTCTTCGCACTTTGATGTGGAAAGGTCGGACAATTTGAAAATTCAAAACAAAATCTACATATTCGCGAAAATTCATATAAATAGCCAGAAGAGCGGTTTTGTTGCTCAGTCTGTCTTCGCACTTTGATGTGGAAAGGTCGGTCAAATTGAAAATTCAAAACAAAATCTACATATTCGCGAAAATTAATATAAATATCCAGAAGAGCGGTTTTGTTGCTCAGTCTATATTCGCACTATGCAGCGGAAAGGTTGGTCAAGTTGAAAATACAAAACAATATCTACACATTCGCGAAAATTAATATAAATAGCCAGAAGAGCAGTTTTATTTCTCAGTGTATTTTAGCTTTCAGAAGCTGAATGGTCGGTCAAAATTAATATAAATAGCCAGTAAAGCGGTTTTGTTGCTCAGTCTTTCTTCGCACTATGTAGCGGAAAGTTTGGTCAAGTTGAAAATACAAAATAATATCTACACATTCGCGAAAATTAATATAAATAGCCAGATGAGCAGTTTTATTTCTCAGTGTGTTTTAGCTTTCAGAAGTGGAATGGTCGGTCAATAGGAAAATTTAAAATCGAATTTACGCATACGCGGAAATTAATCTCGTAAATAGCCAGAAGAGCGGTTTTATTTCTCAGTGAGTTTTAGCTTTCAGAAGCGGAATGGAAGGTGAATAGGAAAATTTAAAAACGAATCTACGCGTACGCGAAAATTAATATAAATAGCTAGAAGAGCGGTATTGTAGCTCAGTCTATCTTTGCAGTTCAAAGCAGAAAGGTCGTTGAATTTGAAAATCGACAACAAAATCTACGCATACGCGATAATTCATATAAATAGCCAGAATAGCGGTTTTGTTGCCCAGTCTGTCTTCGCACTTTGATGTGGATAGGTCGGTCAATTTGAAAATTCAAAACAAAATCTACATAATCACGAAAATTAATATAAATAGCCAGAAGAGCGGTATTGTAGCTCAGTCTATCTTTGTAGTTCAAAGCAGAAAGGTCGTTGAATTTGAAAATCGACAACAAAATCTACGCATGCGCGAAAATTCATATAAATAGCCAGAAGAGCGGTTTTGTTGCCCAGTCTGTCTTCGCACTTTGATGTGGATAGGTCGGTCAATTTGAAAATTCAAAACAGAATCTACATAATCGCGAAAATTAATATAAATAGCTAGAAGAGCAGTTTTATTTCTCAGTGAGTTTTAGCTTTCAGAAGCGGAATGGTCGGTGAATAGGAAAATTTAAAAACGACTCTACGCATACGTGAAAATTAATATAAATAGCCAGAAGAGCGGTATTGTAGCTCAGTCTATCTTTGCAGTTCAAAGCGGAAAGGTCGTTGAATTTGAAAATCGACAACAAAATCTACGCATGCGCGAAAATTCATATAAATAGCCAGAAGAGCGGCATTGGTGCTCAGTCTATCTTTGCAGCTCAAAGCGGAAAGGATGGTGAATTAGAAAATTCTAAACAATCCCTACACACTCGCGAAAATTAATATAAATATCCAGAAGAGCGGTATTGTTGCTCAGTCTATCTTCGCACTATGTAGCGGAAATGTTGGTCAAATTGAAAATACAAAACCATATCTACACATTCGCGAAAATTAATATAAATAGCCAGAAAAGCAGCTTTATTTCTCAGTGCGTTTTAGCTTTCAGAAGTGGAATGGTCGGTCAATAGGAAAATTTAAAATCGAATCTACGCATACGTGAAAATTAATATAAATAGCCAGAAGAGCGGTTTTGTTGCTCAGTCTGTATTCGTACATTGAAGGGGAAAGGTCGGTCAATTTGACAATTCAAAACAAAATCTACATATTCGCGAAAATTAATATAAATAGCCAGAAGAGCGGTATTGTTTGTCAGTCTACCGTTGCAGCTCAAAGCGGAAATGTCGGAGAATTTGAAAACTCAAAACAAAATCAATATATGCGCGAAAATTCATATAAATAGCCAGAAGAGCTGTATTGTTGCTCAGTCTATCTTTGCAGCTCAAAGCGGAAAGGTTGGTGAATTTGAAAATCCTAAATAACCCCTACACACTCGCGAAAATTAATATAAATAGTCAGAAGTGCGGTATTGTTGCTCAGTCTGTCTTCGCACTTTGATGTGGTAAGGTCGGTCAATTTGAAAATTCAAAACAAAATCTACATAATCGTGAAAATTAATATAAATAGCCAGAAGAGCGGTATTGTTGCTCAGTCTATCTTTGCTGTTCAAAGCGAGAAGTGTCGTTGAATTTGAACATCGACATAAAAATCTCCGCTTGGGCGAAAATTAATATAAATACCCAGAAGAGAGGTATTGTTGCTCAGTCTGTCTTCGCACTTTGATGTCGAAAGGTCGGTCAATTTGAAAATTCAAAACAAAATCTACATATTCGCGAAAATTAATATAAATATCCAGAAGAGCGGTTTTGTTGCGCAGTCTATATTCGCACTATGCAGCGGAAAGGTTGGTCAAGTTGAAAATACAAAACAATATCTACACATTCACGAAAATTAATATAAATAGCCAGAAGAGCGGTATTGTAGCTCAGTATATCTTTGCAGTTCAAAGCGGAAAGGCCGTTGAATTTGAAAATCGACAACAAAATCTACGCATGCGCGAAAATTCATATAAATAGCCAGAAGAGCGGTATTGTTGCTCAGTCTATCTTCGCACTATGTAGCGGAAATGTTGGTCAAGTTGAAAATACAAAACCATATCTACACATTCGCGAAAATTAATATAAATAGCCAGAATACCGGTTTTGTTGCTCAATCTTTCTTCGCACTATGTAGCGGAAAGGTTGGTCAAGTTGAAAATACAAAACCATATCTACACATTCGCGAAAATTAATATAAATAGCCAGAAAAGCAGTTTTATTTCTCTGTCTGTCTTCGCACTTTGATGTGCAAAGGTCGGTCAATTTGAAAATTTAAAACAAAATCTACATATTCTCGAAAATTAATATAAATAGCCAGAAGAGCGGTATTATTGCTCAGTCTATCTTTGCTGTTCAAAGCGGAAGTGTCGTTGAATTTGAAAATCGACATAAAAATTTACGCTTGGGCGAAAATTAATATAAATACCCAGAAGAGCGGTATTGTTGCTCAGTCTGTCTTAGCACTTTGAAGTGGAAAGGTCGGTAAGTTTGAAAATTCAAAACAAAATCCACACATTTGCGAAAATTAATATAAATAGCCAGAAAAGCGGTTTTGTTGCCCAGTCTTTCTTCGCACTATGTAGCGGAAAGGTTGGTCAAGTTGAAAATACAAAATAATATCTACACATTCGCAAAAATTAATATAAATAGCCAGAAGAGCGGTATTGTAGCTCAGTCTATCTTTGCAGTTCAAAGCGGAAAGGTTGTTGAATTTGAAAATCGACAACAAAATCTACGCATGCGCGAAAATTCATATAAATAGCCAGAAGAGCGGCTTTGTTGCTCAGTCTGTCTTCGCACTTTGATGTGGAAAGGTCGGTCAATTTGAAAATTTAAAACAAAATCTACATATTCGCGAAAATTAATATAAATACCCAGAAGAGAGGTATTGTTGCTCAGTCTGTCTTAGTACTTTGAAGTAGAAAGGTCGGTAAGTTTGAAAATTCAAAACAATATCTACACATTCGCGAAAATTAATATAAATAGCCAGAAGAGTAGTTTTATTTCTCAGTGAGTTTTAGATTTCAGAAGCGGAATGGTCGGTGAATAGGAAAATTTAAAAACGAATCCACACATTTGCGAAAATTAATATAAATAGCCAGAAAAGCGGTTTTGTTGCTCAGTCTTTCTTCGGACTATGTAGCGGAAAGTTTGGTCAAGTTGAAAATACAAAATAATATCTACACATTCGCGAAAATTAATATAAATAGCCAGATGAGCAGTTTTATTTCTCAGTGTGTTTTAGCTTTCAGAAGTGGAATGGTCGGTCAATAGGAAAATTTAAAATCGAATTTACGCATACGCGAAAATTAATATAAATAGCCAGAAGAGCGGTTTTATTTCTCAGTGAGTTTTAGATTTCAGAAGCGGAATGGTCGGTGAATAGGAAAATTTAAAAACGAATCTACGCATACGCGAAAATTAATATAAATAGCCAGTAGAGCGGTATTGTAGCTCAGTCTATCTTTGCAGTTCAAAGCGGAAAGGTCATTGAATTTGAAAACCGACAACAAAATCTACGCATGCGCGAAAATTCATATAAATAGCCAGAAGAGCGGTTTTGTTGCTCAGTCTGTCTTCGCACTTTGATGTGGAAAGGTCGGTCAATTTGAAAATTCAAAACAAAATCTACATAATCGCGAAAATTAATATAAATAGCCAGAAGAGCGGTATTGTTGCTCAGTCTGTCTTCGCACTTTGATGTGGAAAGGTCGGTCAATTTGAAAATTCAAAACAAAATCTACATATTCGCGAAAATTAATATAAATATCCAGAAGAGCGGTTTTGTTGCGCAGTCTATATTCGCACTATGCAGCGGAAAGGTTGGTCAAGTTGAAAATACAAAACAATATCTACACATTCACGAAAATTAATATGAATAGCCAGAAGAGCGGTATTGTAGCTCAGTATATCTTTGCAGTTCAAAGCGGAAAGGCCGTTGAATTTGAAAATCGACAACAAAATCTATGCATGCGCGAAAATTCATATAAATAGCCAGAAGAGCGGTATTGTTGCTCAGTCTATCTTCGCACTATGTAGCGGAAATGTTGGTCAAGTTGAAAATACAAAACCATATCTACACATTCGCGAAAATTAATATAAATAGCCAGAATACCGGTTTTGTTGCTCAGTCTTTCTTCGCACTATGTAGCGGAAAGGTTGGTCAAGTTGAAAATACAAAACCATATCTACACATTCGCGAAAATTAATATAAATAGACAGAAAAGCAGTTTTATTTCTCAGTGTGTTTTAGCTTTCAGAAGCTGAATGGTCGGTCAATAGGAAAATTTAAAATCGAATCTACGCATACGTGAAAATTAATATAAATAGCCAGAAGAGCGATTTTGTTGCTCAGTCTGTATTCGTACATTGAAGCGGAAAGGTTGGTGAATTTGAAAATTCAAAACAACCCCTACACACTCGCGAAAATTAATATAAATAGCCAGACGAGCGGTATTGTTGCTCAGTCTACCGTTGCTGCTCAAAGCGGAAAGGTCGGAGAATTTGAAAACTCAAAACAAAGTCAACGCATGCGCGAAAATTCATATAAATAGCCAGAAGAGCGGTTTTGTTGCTCAGTCTACCGTTGCTGCTCAAAGCGGAAAGGTCGGAGAATTTGAAAACTCAAAACAAAGTCAACGCATGCGCGAAAATTCATATAAATAGCCAGAAGAGCGGTTTTGTTGCTCAGTCTGTCTTCGCACTATGCAGCGGAAAGGTTGGTCAAGTTGAAAATACAAAACAATATCTACACATTCGCGAAAATTAATATAAATAGCCAGAAGATCAGTTTTATTTCTCAGTGTGTTTTAGCTTTCAGAAGCTGAATGGTCGGTCAATAGGAAAATTTAAAAACGAATCTACGCATACGCGCAAATTAATGTAAATAGCCAGAAGAGCGGTATTGTAGCTCAGTATATCTTTGCAGTTCAAAGCGGAAAGGCCGTTGAATTTGAAAATCGACAACAAAATCTACGTATGCGCGAAAATTCATATAAATAGCCAGAAGAGCGGTTTTATTGCTCAGTCTGTCTTCGCACTTTGATGTGCAAAGGTCGGTCAATTTGAAAATTTAAAGCAAAATCTACATATTCGCGAAAATTAATATAAATAGCCAGAAGAGCGGTATTATTGCTCAGTCTATCTTTGCTGTTCAAAGCGGAAGTGTCGTTGAATTTGAAAATCGACATTAAAATTTACGCTTGGGCGAAAATTAATATAAATACCCAGAAGAGCGGTATTGTTGCTCAGTCTGTCTTAGCACTTTGAAGTGGAAAGGTCGGTAAGTTTGAAAATTCAAAACAAAATCCACACATTTGCGAAAATTAATATAAATAGCCAGAAAAGCGGTTTTGTTGCCCAGTCTTTCTTCGCACTATGTAGCGGAAAGGTTGGTCAAGTTGAAAATACAAAATATTATCTACACATTCGCGAAAATTAATATAAATAGCCAGAAGAGCGGTATTGTAGCTCAGTCTATCTTTGCAGTTGAAAGCGGAAAGGTTGTTGAATTTGAAAATCGACAACAAAATCTACGCATGCGCGAAAATTCATATAAATAGCCAGAAGAGCGGCTTTGTTGCTCAGTCTATCTTCGCACTTTGATGTGGAAAGGTCGGTCAATTTGAAAATTTAAAACAAAATCTACATATTCGCGAAAATTAATATAAATACCCAGAAGAGAGGTATTGTTGCTCAGTCTGTCTTAGTACTTTGAAGTAGAAAGGTCGGTAAGTTTGAAAATTCAAAACAATATCTACACATTCGCGAAAATTAATATAAATAGCCAGAAGAGTAGTTTTATTTCTCAGTGAGTTTTAGATTTCAGAAGCGGAATGGTCGGTGAATAGGAAAATTTAAAAACGAATCTACGCATACGCGAAAATTAATAGAAATAGCTAGAAGAGCGGTATTGTAGCTCAGTCTGTCTTAGCACTTTGAAGTGGAAAGGTCGGTAAGTTTGAAAATTCAAAACAGAATCCATACATTTGCGAAAATTAATATAAATAGCCAGAAAAGCGGTTTTGTTGCTCAGTCTTTCTTCCGACTATGTAGCGGAATGTTTGGTCAAGTTGAAAATACAAAATAATATCTACACATTCGCGAAAATTAATATAAATAGCCAGATGAGCAGTTTTATTTCTCAGTGTGTTTTAGCTTTCAGAAGTGGAATGGTCGGTCAATAGGAAAATTTAAAATCAAATTTACGCATACGCGAAAATTAATATAAATAGCCCGAAGAGCGGTTTTATTTCTCAGTGAGTTTTAGCTTTCAGAACCGGAATGGTCGGTGAATAGGAAAATTTAAAAACGAATCTACGCATACGCGAAAATTAATATAAATAGCCAGTAGAGCGGTATTGTAGCTCAGTCTATCTTTGCAGTTCAAAGCAGAACGGTCGTTGAATTTGAAAGTCGACAACAAAATCTACGCATGCGCGAAAATTCATATAAATAGCCAGAAGAGCGGTTTTGTTGCTCAGTCTGTCTTCGCACTTTGATGTGGAAAGGTCGGCCAATTTGAAAATTCAAAACAAAATCTACATAATCGCGAAAATTAATATAAATAGCCAGAAGAGCGGTATTGTTGCTCAGTCTACCGTTGCAGCTCATAGCGGAAAGGTCGAAGAATTTGAAAATCGACAACAAAATCTACGCATGCGCGAAAATTCATATAAATAGCCAGAAGAGCGGGTTTGTTGTCCAGTCTGTCTTCGCACTTTGTTGTGGATAGGTCGGTCAATTTGAAAATTCAAAACAAAATCTACATAATCGCGAAAATTAATATAAATATCCAGAAGAGCAGTTTTATTTCTCAGTGAGTTTTTGCTTTAAGAAGCGGAATGGTCGGTGAATAGGAAAATTTAAAAACGACTCTACGCATACGCGAAAATTAATATAAATAGCCAGAAGAGCGGTATTGTAGCTCAGTCTATCTTTGCAGTTCAAAGCGGAAAGGTCATTGAATTTGAAAATCGACAACAAAATCTACGCATGCGCGAAAATTCATATAAATAGCCAGAAGAGCAGTTTTATTGCTCAGTCTGTCTTCGCACTTTGATGTGGAAAGGTCGGTCAATTTGAAAATTCAAAACAAAATCTACATAATCGCGAAAATTAATATAAATAGCCAGAAGAGCGGTATTGTTGCTCAGTCTATCTTTGCTGTTCAAAGCGAGAAGTGTCGTTGAATTTGAACATCGACATAAAAATCTACGCATAAGCGAAAATTAATAGAAATAGCCAGAAGAGCGGTATTGTAGCTCAGTCTGTCTTAGCACTTTGAAGTGGAAAGGTCGGTAAGTTTGAAAATTCAAAACAGATTCCACACATTTGCGAAAATTAATATAAATAGCCAGTAAAGCGGTTTTGTTGCTCAGTCTTTCTTCGCACTATGTAGCGGAAAGGTTGGTCAAGTTGAAAATACAAAATAATATCTACACATTCGCGAAAATTAATATAAATAGCCAGATGAGCAGTTTTATTTCTCAGTGTGTTTTAGCTTTCAGAAGTGGAATGGTCGGTCAATAGGAAAATTTAAAATCGAATCTACGCATACGCGAAAATTAATCTCGTAAATAGCCAGAAGAGCGGTTTTATTTCTCAGTGAGTTTTAGCTTTCAGAAGCGGAATGGAAGGTGAATAGGAAAATTTAAAAACGAATCTACGCGTACGCGAAAATTAATATAAATAGCTAGAAGAGCGGTATTGTAGCTCAGTCTATCTTTGCAGTTCAAAGCAGAAAGGTCGTTGAATTTGAAAATCGACAACAAAATCTACGCATGCGCGATAATTCATATAAATAGCCAGAATAGCGGTTTTGTTGCCCAGTCTGTCTTCGCATTTTGATGTGGATAGGTTGGTCAATTTGAAAATTCAAAACAAAATCTACATAATCGCGAAAATTAATATAAATAGCCAGAAGAGCAGTATTGTTGCTCAGTCTATCTTTGCTGTTCAAAGCGGAAGTGTCGTTGAATTTGAACATCGACATAAAAATCTCCGCTTGGGCGAAAATTAATATAAATACCCAGAAGAGAGGTATTGTTGCTCAGTCTGTCTTAGCACTTTGAAGTGGAAAGGTCGGTAAGTTTGAAAATTCAAAACAATATCTACACATTCGCGAAAATTAATATAAATAGCCAGAAGAGTAGTTTTATTTCTCAGTGAGTTTTAGCTTTCAGAAGCGGAATGGTCGGTGAATAGGAAAATTTAAAAACGAATCTACGCATACGCGAAAATTAATAGAAATAGCCAGAAGAGCGGTATTGTAGCTCAGTCTGTCTTAGCACTTTGAAGTGGAAAGGTCGGTAAGTTTGAAAATTCAAAACAGAATCCACACATTTGCGAAAATTAATATAAATAGCCAGAAAATCGGTTTTGTTGCTCAGTCTTTCTTCGCACTATGTAGCGGAAAGGTTGGTCAAGTTGAAAATACAAAATAATCTGTCAGTCTGTCTTCGCACTTTGATGTGGATAGGTCGGTCAATTTGAAAATTCAAAACAAAATCTACATAATCACGAAAATTAATATCAATAGCCAGAAGAGCGGTATTGTAGCTCAGTCTATCTTTGCAGTTCAAAGCAGAAAGGTCGTTGAATTTGAAAATCGACAACAAAATCTACGCATGCGCGAAAATTCATATAAATAGCCAGAAGAGCGGTTTTGTTGCCCAGTCTGTCTTCGCACTTTGATGTGGATAGGTCGGTCAATTTGAAAATTCAAAACAGAATCTACATAATCGCGAAAATTAATATAAATAGCCAGAAGAGCAGTTTTATTTCTCAGTGAGTTTTAGCTTTCAGAAGCGGAATGGTCGGTGAATAGGAAAATTTAAAAACGACTCTACGCATACGTGAAAATTAATATAAATAGCCAGAAGAGCGGTATTGTAGCTCAGTCTATCTTTGCAGTTCAAAGCGGAAAGGTCGTTGAATTTGAAAATCGACAACAAAATCTACGCATGCGCGAAAATTCATATAAATAGCCAGAAGAGCGGCATTGGTGCTCAGTCTATCTTTGCAGCTCAAAGCGGAAAGGATGGTGAATTAGAAAATTCTAAACAATCCCTACACACTCGCGAAAATTAATATAAATATCCAGAAGAGCGGTTTTGTTGCTCAGTCTTTCTTCGGACTATGTAGCGGAAAGTTTGGTCAAGTTGAAAATACAAAACCATATCTACACATTCGCGAAAATTAATATAAATAGCCAGAAAAGCAGCTTTATTTCTCAGTGCGTTTTAGCTTTCAGAAGTGGAATGGTCGGTCAATGGGAAAATTTAAAATCGAATCTACGCATACGTGAAAATTAATATAAATAGCCAGAAGAGCGGTTTTGTTGCTCAGTCTGTATTCGTACATTGAAGCGGAAAGGTCGGTCAATTTGACAATTCAAAACTAAATCTACATATTCGCGAAAATTAATATAAATAGCCAGAAGAGCGGTATTGTTTGTCAGTCTACCGTTGCAGCTCAAAGCGGAAATGTCGGAGAATTTGAAAACTCAAAACAAAATCAATATATGCGCGAAAATTCATATAAATAGCCAGAAGAGCTGTATTGTTGCTCAGTCTATCTTTGCAGCTCAAAGCGGAAAGGTTGGTGAATTTGAAAATTCTAAATAACCCCTACACACTCGCGTAAATTAATATAAATAGTCAGAAGTGCGGTATTGTTGCTCAGTCTACCGTTGCTGCTCAAAGCGGAAAGGTCGGAGAATTTGAAAACTCAAAACAAAATCAGCGTCAACAAAAAAATTCTCAAGCGAGCGGTAGGTCGAAATCCCCTCTGTTTACAGTCAGTCCGAGGCAAGGTGTTCGTCCGCTCGGCCTTCGAAGGTCTTTTAAAGAAACACGATATACGTTTCCGAGTCGCGAGAAATCCCGACATCAAAGCAGCTGTAGTAGAAAGGCTCAACAGAATGATACGCGAAGGCATGTGGCGATACTTTTCGCATAAAAACACCAAACGTTACATCGATGTAGTGCAAAAGATTATTTATGCTTATAATCGCACTTTATACACGGGCATAAAAATGAAAGCCTCGGATGTTAATATAAATAAGGCTATAAAAGCAAGCGAAACTTTAAAATTACGGGCGCAACAACAATGTATCGATAAAAAACAGAGGGCGCTGAACGTTACAGCTAAAGATGCACCCGGCGACTATGTACGCATCAGTCGAACTAAAAATACCTTTGATAAATGTTATGAAAAAAATTTTAGCGAAGGAATATTCAAGATAAAACACGTATCAAAACGTCAAAATTTGCGCACATCTTAGAAGACTTGAACGGCGAGGTAATTGACGGATTTTTCTATACAGAGGAGCTGGCGCCCGTTGGTAAAAGCCGCTTGACAGCCGATGAGGTTTTCAAGGTAGAACGTGTCATTCGTACAAAGGGGCGCACGTCGAATAAGCAAGTCTCGTAAAGTGGCAAGGTTATCCGGATAAATTCAATTCTTGGATAAAAGCATCCGATCTCGGCTACGGCGTCGCACCTTTCTTACCTCATAATCTCAATCGACACCGAAGTAACTGCGTGCGATATCAATGGAATAAAAAAAATTACAAAGTGTTGATTCGCAAGTGTGCGGAGAATATTGTATCATCTTTTCACGAAATACGCGTAGCAACGATGCATTAGTTGAAAAGTTTTATAAATATGTTATTAAATAATTAAAAAGTAAGATGTACGTTCGTCGGCAAGTTAATGTGTTTCCGCGCGAGAGCTCTGTTGGAGTTGGGCGTATCAATCAATTATGTATATCAAAAATGGAATGCTTGTCATAATAAATTTTTATACTTTTGTACACTTAGTATTATAAGAAACATATGTACTCTCTTTTTTTGTTTCTAAAAAATATTATAATAAATTTAATTACATGATATTTTAATTTTGTGTGTCATACTTTTATTTCTACCCTTGACGTTCCGCTTGTTTCCTGATTTTTAATCTATACCTGAATATAAATATGTAGTTATTGTTTCTTAAATAAATTATGTTCTTCATTAAAATATTAATTTAAACTTTTTGATTTTTATTATATTTTTTAACATTTTAAGGCGTGTACTTTTGTTTCTAAAAAAGAATACCCGACATTTTTAAGCGATAACTTTTTTATATGTTTTGTTTCACAGCTGTACTTATTTCTTATTAAAAAAAATATTAAAATTAAAATAAAATTTTTAGGATATGTCTCTCCTTTGAATAAACAGATTTTATTGTAGAGAGAAAATTTATTTAAACTTTCTGCTTTATTATTTTATCGAGAAAAGTTTGCAATGGAATTCCTCCCTCTTCGGATGGCAAACTCATATTCGCAATTGACTATTTAATAATTAATATCCGTTTTTCACCCAATCTTCGCACTAGCGGTGGTAGGGATAGCAGGATATAAGAAAGGGTGTTTCGAGCATCGACTACAGTTGTTTACCAGCAGC
This sequence comes from Gastracanthus pulcherrimus, assembly GCA_949152435.1. Classification (NCBI taxonomy): domain Eukaryota; kingdom Metazoa; phylum Arthropoda; class Insecta; order Hymenoptera; family Pteromalidae; genus Gastracanthus; species Gastracanthus pulcherrimus. Next base: position 57,952,280 of record OX424574.1, read on the forward strand.
CACTCTGCTCGTGTACAGTAGTTGCGAAAAAAAATACATCAATTTTAAAAAATGGCTAACAACGAGAACGCTGCACCCATCTGCAAAGCTGCATTGAAGACGCTTTCTAATTTGCTGCTGCTATCAAGTACTTACGCACTCAATAGATCTCACTCTAAGCGCGTAATTATAGGCCTTGAAAATCACGGTGGGTTAGCTTGGCGGAGCAGGCTCGCGGTACGTGACGCTGGATACGAGCAGCTGGAAGCTTTTCATCGATCAAATGGAGGCTATGAGTGCGTACTTAAAAAACTCATATACATTCTATCAAGATTTCGGAAAGCCATGCAAGATTTTCTTCCCCAATCACAACCTCAATTTTAAAAAAAAGTAGATGAGACGAATGCTAAAAATATTCTCAAAGAATTGAATGCTTTCGCGCAATATTACGCTATTCGCAAATCCGAAATTGAAAGTAGAGTGAAAACGAGTATGGAAATGGTAATTTTTAATCTCGGCACACTGAATATTTATTAACGGAATTATTTGCTTATTGTCTACCTTTAATTGCAACAAATTTATCCGAAATTATGTTTTCTACGTAAAATATCTTTATAAAAAGAACTTGTATACTATGAAAATAAAATAAAAGCTAAAATTGTACAACAAAAAAACAACTCATTTTACCTCAACCATAACCTTTTAATTTTTCCCCTTATTTTTAATACACAGTCAAGGTGTATGTATTTTTCGCTGTTCGCGTACGCACTATGAGAGCATTCATTCACGATATACTGGATTACTACTCTTTATAGAAACTAATCTTTCAAGAAAACTCATAAATGTGAGATGTAAAAAATTTAGTAGGGCTGGACGCCTCGCTGACGAAGCACTCGCTTCAGTTTTGCTTTGGTCGCTCTGTAGTTCGGAAGCTTTAAAAAAAATATCTCGCTGCGCTAACGAAGAGTGTGTACTAGCTGATCTACGTTTATAAGACAGACTAGAAGGATTCTCATGGATCAAAATTGTTAAAAACATGAACAATGTGCATCGAGAAGAGAGCAAAACTATGTTGAAAAACTTGAAGAACGTACTACCGAGTTATCTTGTGGAAGTGCGTGAACAGATCGAGTGTCCACATCACCCACCCCGCGAGATATTTCACATCGCGGGACAAACCATGAATTATGAGTGTTTAGATAGTGCCTGCGTATATGGTACGCGGTATTTTGTTAATGATACGGTCCGAAACATATATGCTTGTGTATATTTTCGAGCAGTCGAAAATATAAAGATCAGGCACAATAGGATACTCAATGAATATTTGCATAGTATCCATAATGCAGATGGCATGGTTGGGGCTCAAGTAAGATTTAAGTACAAACACAATCAAAGAAGATACACAATCAAAGCGCCATTCAGATTTTTTATAGCATTGGCGCGGACAATTGATGTTAAAGAAATATCTTCAACAGAAAATAAAGATGAGTGTGACTGCCCAATTCATCATAGAATTGTATAAGTGAATTCCAGCGCGAGCGCGTGCCTCCTTCGTCGCTGAGGGCTAACCTGGAAAAAGCTGATATTGAAAAAAAAGTGTCATAAAAAAGTGTGTTTTTATAAAATGTATAATATTTTCTCAGTGAGTTTACGGTTGAATACAATTAATAATAAAAGTAGTTTTTGTAAATATATTTTAACACATTTTCTTTGTTATTGCAGTAATTTTTGCCTTGACAAGGGGAGGTACATGTGCTCCCAAAACGTCGGCTTATAATTAAATATATTGTTATGCTCGAAAAGATCAATAACGTATTTAATTTATTAAACATCTACTACGAGCAATAGAAGCAGTTACTTATTTTATTAGAAATAAATTTTAAGATTCGTCGACTCATTCTTGTTTTATAACGATTTTTTTATTTTACGATATTCTGAAATCGATGAGGTAAATTATTTTGGTATGTTGGAAATAATGTGATCGCTTTAGTGTAAATATATTTGAAAGAGCATACAATTACCTATCTTCTCTGACACGAAATTTTTTATAAACGATCTTCCTTCTTGTGTTATACACGAAGACGTCTTTTTTTTTAAACGGCGATATTTCGGAATCATATGATGCAAAGTCTTTAAATAAATTGAGCTGGAAAAGGTTGCTTTATACTATATCTCGTCTGAGTTCTTATCCTAGACTATGAATTCTTTTATATTTAAAATATTTGAGGTTGTATTTTTTTCAATTTTGATTGCTTATATCTCGAAAACGTTATGGTTATGTTTTGTTGAATAATCAAATTCCTATTTGCCTTTATTTATAAACATACGCAATCGGAAAAAATAAATAAAGATTGCTAGATTTATTTTTCTTTTATAACGATTTTTCTATTTTAAAATAGCATTGATATTAAAATGAAAAGTTTAATATTGGAACTGATTTCTTTTATTTTTATAAATTCAACTGTATTTGCTTGAAAGTTACTAATTAGGTGTTTTTGGAGTCGCTTATCACGAATTCGCTAAAAAAATGCATAATTTAAAACGGTGAACCAAATTTTTCATATTTTTTGGTCTACGACATCGAATTTGTCATATTGAATTTTAATAATCTGGCAACAGATTAACATGTTTATTAAATTCCATTCGTGGAAAGTGTAAATCAGTGTATCGATATCGATTCCACGCTATCATGAGGTAGATATCTCAGCTCGTTTTTTTTTTAAACAGAAAATGTTTATTTTATGTATATATTGCAAAAATAAAAAAAAAATAGTAATAAAATAACTTTATAAATTGCTTGTAAATATGTTATATTTCTTAAAAGCAATGTTTTATTCACTTATAATTATTAGATAGATATATACACATATGGGTGTTACGTGATTAAAATAAAATCTGATTTTAATTGGTATCCCCATTAGAATAATAATAAATTAAAAAAATTATAACAATTCTTTATTTAATATTATTATGGCTTCATATAGTAAATGGAATAAACGTAACAATATTTTGCCTTTAAAACATTATAATATGATATATCGACGCTCCGTACGAAGACTAGCACAACTCAGAATTCTCAAAAACAACAGTTTTAATCAAAATCTTCCTACGAAACTAGGAGTTTTTCAGGTTCTCAGACAAAAACTATCACCTTTTCAAAGGTTCTGAGAAAATATTAGTATTTATTAGATGATCTAAAAGTACTAGTTTTATAAGAGGTCTTGGAAAAGAAATAGCTGTTTTTGAGTATTCTGAGTTGTGTTAGTCTTCGTACGAGGCGTCGATATATACTAGATAAAAAAACTCTATTTTTGCAATTTGACAGCTGTACTGATTATAAAATTTCAATAATTTTTTATTTCAAACAGATGACGAATTATAATATTTTGAATACTTAATATTGTTTCGTTCATTAAATCCGAGGACTCAAAGACGTTATCCTTTTTCCCATTTATTATATTTACAGTAAATATTTATCTATGCTTTCATGTTAGTTAGTGCAAAACTCACTCTACTAACTAAATTTTCAATTCACTAACTCACTCCATAAAATTGAATAAACAATTTTATAGTATTACAAAATTTAGTGTCATTTGTAAAAAATGTTATTTGAATGTACGAACTTTTTAAGTTTCATAAAATTCTAATATATTTTCATAATATCATTAATACTTTTGCATATGTTTATATGGTAATTTAAAAGTTTCAATCTAACTCGCCATTTATAAAACAGGACCTGTCGGTTTGACTTTACAACGCAGAAGTAAATGGAGCAAATAAATACACCCTGAAAAAATTAATAAGGTTGGAGGAAGCTAAGTGCCAAAAAGACTTTAATATTTTTACGAATATTAAGAAAACAAATATTAGACCTCCTTGATAGCTCAATGGGTCACCCCTACGGGGCTGAATATAAATCTAAAATTTTGTGTTATTTAGGTTATTTTCGAATGCTTGCCATTTTACGAAATCCATACAGATTTAGGTTTACCTCATCCCAAATTCTTCGTATTGAAAAGACCTTTAATATCTTTTTTACTACGATCAAACCGTTCTCTTATAGCTAAAGATACAGCCTCTGGAAAATTGGTACTTTTGTAAAAAATCGTTAAGTTGGTACCCTTGTAACTCTTTTCTCTCAGCTTCTTGTGAGCTCTAACTTTCATAAAAGATAGTTTAAACATACTAGAAAACAATTCTATTAGTTTGGTGTTGTGTATTGAACTTACAACATAACTGAGAATCTCTTTTCCAGCTTGCTTTTTTTCACCTAAAGTAAACGTCATACTATTGAAGTAATGTACGTGATGTATTATACATTACGGCCAATTCTGTGTATGTCCAAATGAAAGCTGACATTCAGACCTTTATTTTAAGTGGTCGGATCATCTTTGAGGATATTTTGATGAGAAGTTACGCTAGATTGAAAATTAAGAAAACATTTAGGTGATTAAATGGGAGACCGCAACTTGTCAGTAAGTTAGGAGCGCAAGTCGTCGGCAACTTTAAAGACGAAGATTTTGGGAGGAGGTAAATTTAAATCCGTATCAATTTCGTAAAATGGCAAGCATTCGAAAATAACTTGAAAACAAAACAAATTTTAGGTTTATATTCAGCTGCGTAACCCATTGAGCTGTCAAGGGGGTCTAATATTTTTTTTCTTAAAATTCGTAAAAAACTGAAAAAATCTCTTTTTGGTAAGTTCAAATTGTTATTAATGAGAGCTCCCTCGAATTTTTTGAAAATAGCCGTTTTGTAACAACTTTTGAAAATTGAGAACACTCTACTAGGTCGCTAAGGGAACCTTAGAGGCTAAAAATGTTTATGAGAGTTTATTTTGATGAATACGTTTATATAAAAAATCGCCGGCAAAATCCATGTCATTAGTGCGCAAGGTTAGTTTGAAAAGTATTAGAATGACCCATATATATTGTAACGCGGGATTTCGTTACTCTGTTTATTTATTAAACTTTTGCTCAGCACTTTACCGAATTTATCTATATCTTTATATATTGGGTGCCAGGTAAAGCGCGGCTAGCCCTGCATGAGCCCTTTTCTCAGAGGAAGTTCCGTGTAGTAGAAAATCAGGAAAATATACTCATATAATAATTACACAAATCTCACTTTTAAGTACCTAGGATTTATTATAAATCACCATATGTGACGGTCGCCAAATTTACAGGTTTCACACGATTTACCGGTCGCTACACAGCTAGCCCTGCACGAGTCCCTTTCCCCAGAGGAAGTTCCGTGAAGTAGAAAATCAGGAAAATATACTCATATAATAATTACACAAATCTCACTTTTAAGTACCTAGGCTTTATTATAAATCACCATATGTGACGGTCGCCAAATTTACAGGTTTCACACGATTTACCGGTCGCTACACAATATGGCTACGCTAGCCCACGCACGCGTCTCCCGCGACGACCAAATCACCGCGTTTCCCGAGTTTTCCGCACATCGCGTAATATCCCTCTTTTCCCACACTACAATTCGTAATCTTCAAACGGGCCCGGCGCGCACTGATTCTAAACGACGGTGTCACACCACCAACGAGTTTACTCCATTACCCCCGACCACATGGCGGCAATATGCTATATATATTAAATTATAACTCTATCTATAAGTGCCGCGGGAAGCTCGACAATTTCAGCCCACTCACCGTCGCTAATTGTGGTCGCCTAGCGGTGCTCCTTGTACTCCTGGTCGCTATTACTTCCTCCGATTCTATCCTCGCTACTATATGTCCGCCGATTTTTCAATAACTCTCGATAGGTGCTCGCAACGTATGTCTGTCTTCTCTAACGAGCGGGCAGGCAATGCCCAAAATCGGAGAGGGCGGAAATCTCTTCCAAATTTTCAGCTCTTCTTCTCGACCACCTTCAGCCCACACACTTGTTGCTTCCGCCACTTTCTTCTCGGTGATTGGCCTTGATTTTCCCTAAATGCGAAAATCAAGGCTAAGTCTGCGGCAATTGGAGTCGCTAATCTTCATTGGTCCGCTCCGCGATTGCCGCCCTGCCCACGAAGCGCGGGCAATATGAATCGCTAAATATACACGCGCGGGCAACCCGGCGTGTATATCTATATCGGGCGCTTTCGGTTTTGTCGCCGCCGGATCATCACAGCGGCGACGTGCGCGCGTCGGCCTACGCTACGATAGACCGGCAGCTTCATGCGTCTCGCGGCGCGGCGGCTGCTAGCTCTCTCCATGCTCTCGACAGCCGCGTCGGTATCTCTCTCTCTCTCTCTCTCTCTCTCTCGTGACTACAGCCGAGATGGTGTGCCTCGAGGAAGCCGCCGCTGCTGCTGTGAATCCTCTCTCCTCCCGCGTCTGCGTGCATCGGGAGAGAGGGCGGTCGCGCGCGCGCGTGTGTGTATATGTGCGCGGGCAGTGGCTGATCATCCTCGAGAGGCGAGGAAGAAAGAGCAAGCCAGAGAGAGAGGGTCGCGCGTACAGTGTGATTGTGTTGGTGCCATGCGTGTGTGTGTATCGGGCTCGACGTCGGTGTTCGCTCTGAGCAGTCTTCGATGCGGCGCGATCAGCTGAGGCCGTTGTGTGGATCTCTCCTTATCCTCATTCCCGCAACAAAATAAAATAACAATTCCCCCCATTAATAACAATAATTATTTAATATAAAATGCTCGGCTCTGGTGACGGGTGATTTGGTCACGATTGACTGCCCGTGTTTTAATAACATTGGGACGCGAAATATACGTCACAATATATATGGGTAATACTCTGGGAAATCAAAATCAAAATTTTCTTTTTATTCCTTTGGTAAAAATGTTCCTCTTGGTATGTAGAATGTATGTAAATTTTTTCAGATTTTGTGAAACCCTTAGGTTCAATGTTGATCAAGGCTAAATATGAGCATGTAGTCACTTTTTACATTCTTTTTAGCAAATTTCAACCTCCATTTACTCAACAAAATTAAATCTGTTAAAGAAAATAGCAGCATAGGCATTTGTAGCATTTTTTCTGATATTTACATAAGAAATGGTTCCAAAATCTTTTAATTCCCCTTTCGATTAATTAATAGTACATTATGTAACAAGGGCAAAAAGTCGAATATTTTACCCGCGGGTGAGTTTAGTGCGAGGGCAGTATCACCCGAGGAAAAAATCTAATTTTTTTAGAGTTTCATATAGTATTTTATGCGCATCTCAACTGTTGCCACTTTTTGACTTGGAAAGCAGGACTAATGGACTGTTAAAAGACAATCGAAAATCAGGGTTCTTGGTAGAACTTGATGAAATTGAAAGAATGAATGAACCTACTACTTGATGAAATACCTAACTATTTCCAATGAATGAGAAGCAGAAACGTTTTAGGGGCTTTTCGGCCGTTTATTTAGTGCATGGGCTGGCTCGACTGCCATGGTCGCGTACCCTGGGGCATCGGCTCCTACGGGACACCCCTGGGTAGCCGCAGTGAAAGCACTTATTCTCCGTGGTCTTCGGCACGGCTACCGTCGCAGCTGGTGATGACGTACCGCTGCGCTGTTGCGTGGGTTGCTACTGGTGCAGTCTCGTTCACGTGCGCGCGAGGTTGATCAGCGCTGGCCTGCTCTGCCTCATTTGGCTTAGGGGCCAGTTGCTGCCACTGCAGGCTCGGCTTGCTGATGTGCGCAGCGCAGGGAGACAGCTGGAGGCTGCTGGTCCAGTTCGGGCTACTCGCTGGAGTCCGCTTCCTGGATGGCCCACTTATCGTTGGGATGCAGCTCGATGATGCGAGCGCTTCGCTCTGCTGCATGGTGGGTCATCTGCGCCCCTGCGCCAGCAGCTATCTCTACGACCTGAGCGAAAAGCTCGGCCAGCCTTGACGGATCCATGGCTCCTCTGAAACAAGAAAGTTTAGTCAGGCGAGGATTGCACTACGGGTGCTTGACGAGGGCGATTCCCCTCGTTAAATATTTTTACAGGATCGCCCTCGCCCTCTTTTGGGCTGAGTCTCGGGAATCGCAGCTGGAGCAGCTTACGTTCCCGCACGCTGGGTCGTAAAGGCTGTTTTTCTTGGCTTACCTCTCTTTTTCGCTGTGGGGTTGACTTGACTGGTACCCCGATGCTTCAGGTCTGCGGACGATCGCGTTACACGCGTCGGAATCTTGCCTTCCGACTCGGTTGTGATGCTCTGCGCGCTTGCAGAGTTAAAATGATACGACGGGTCACGCTTCGCCGAAATCGCGCTCATATCCCTCGGCGGTCGTGACGTCTCGTCGTCTTCCTCTTCGATCCTCGATGTGTCAGGTAATTGCCCTCTCAGGTAGCCCTTTTTTAACTGTTTAGCGGGGACCTTCTCTACAATCCCTCCCGCTTCGTCGATCAACTGATATAGATTGGAGCCGATTTTCGCCACTATCTTATACGGCCCTAGGAACTTTGGCGCGGAAGTGGCGATTCGGTTCTCCGCAGCAGAGGAGAGGGCGTTGTTTTCTCTCCAGACCACGTCCCCGACTTTGAAGTCCACGTGTCTATGTTTGGCATCGTATTATTGCGCCTGCCGCTCTTGAATGCTCTGCGAGCGTTCTCTCGCGGTGGCGCGTAGTTCCTCGAAAGCTTGTGATCAGCTTTCCTATCCCTGAGTGCCTCCTGCTGTAGTTGCTCGGTAGCGGCCGTGTCTTGCAGTCTACGAGCTGTCGCCGACCTAGCTGGCTGCCTACCGTAGTTAAGCATAGCCGGGCTTGTGCCGGTAGCACTGTGCGTCGCCGTGTTATACGCGTACGCTAACTCACTGAAGTGCTCGTCCCACGTTCGGTGATTCTCATCGATATACGACGAAATCATCGTATTTACCGAATAGTTAACCCTCACGACCGGGTTTTCTTGGGGATGATATGGCGGCGTGGTTTCGTGACACACACCACACTTCTCTAACAAGGGAGAGATACTTGCCCTACGACTCCGATTTTTATGAAACTTGGCAGAGGGGTAGAGTTTTGAAAAATATTTGACGCGTATTTTTTTTTATCTGCGGGAATTCATACTTAGGGGGTGAAAACCACCCTTAAAGTTCACCCCCTAAACCCGTTTTTATTGAATGTCTCAAGGTTGAATCAACATTTTTTACGAAATCCAACGCCTACTTATTTCTTTTAAAAAGACAAGTATTTGGGTAAAGTTTAGGAGCCCGAACGCTCATGTGTAAGCATGTCTAGGGGGGAAAACCACCCTTAAAACTCACCCCAGAAACAGATTTTTTTAATATCTCGAGATTTGATCGGATTTTTTAGGATAAAATCTATGCCGGTTTTTTTCTTATAAAAAAATGATTATTCAAGCAGAAATTAGTGATCCAAATATGTTCAGGGGGTGAGAACCACCCTTAACACCCCCAAAAGCCAATTTTTTTAATATTTCGAGATTGGATCGGAATTTCTTGATAAAATCAACGCCTTTTTATTTCTTATAAAATAGTAAGTATTCAGGAATAGTTTATGGACCCAAATATGTCCAGAGGGTGAGAACCACCCTTAAATGTATTGTTTTTAAATATATTCGCTAATGTAAAAATTAGTTATTTTCCTGTTAAAAAATTAGAATATATTTTAGAACATAATTATTACATGTTCAATGATATCGCACCACAAAAAATTGTTTGTGCTTAATGATATCCGTGTAGATAATGATAAGCTCAAAAAATATTGATAAGTTAATACGAAATATTTATGAAGTAAACAAGATATATTTTTCTTCGAGTTTAATCTGTTTTCGGTGATTCTGTATATTGGTCTGAAGGAAACGTGGAAATAAATAAAGAAATTCTTAAAAAATATTAAATAACAAGTTTAATTTTAAAAAATACAGTGAAAATAGAAGCATTGTTAAGAAGTAAGTAAAATAATAATTTTAATAATATAAAATCTATTGAAAATATGATATCATATATAAAAATATGATGTCTTTAATTGACGTAAAATATTATTTATATTAATTAATTTTGTTATTAAGTTAAAGAATTCTTTAATTATTCTTTCTTTTAATATAAAAAAATTATTTGACCTTTCAAATCCATACATTGTACATACATAAGTTTATCACATATCTATTTAATAATAATCATTTGATTTTACTAACAGTTCATTTTCATTAATGAATAAATACTATCAACTATATTTGTTGTTAAAAATGCTTTATTTTTAATTTTTTATATAATTATATAAACTTATATTTATATTTTATATTATATAATTTAATTTTATATTATATAATTTAATTTTATATTATATAATTTAATTTTATATTATATAATTTAATTTTATATTATATAATTTAATTTTATATTATATATTATATAACTTATATTTTATATAATTATTTCAAATTATATAATTTATATTATTATATAAACTTCTTTCTCCTACTGAAAATCCTCAAGATTGTATAAATCCTGACTATCCTATGTTATCCCTTCGTAAATCTATGAAAATTTTCTCAATCCTATTGCGAATCTTGTTTTTTATCCTTTGTAATACTAAAAAAAATCCTTTAATTTTTTGCTCAGGAATTCAATCCTTAAAAGAGTGAGCGGCCCCTCAGGATATGTTTTCATTTTTTTTTTATTGATTTAATAATTACACAGGACCACAAATCCAAAAAGAAATTTACTTAAACACTGTAAGCTGTACTCTATGTATTTTTGACCGCTAAATCCAAATCCGTTGAGTATATAGCCCCAGCACGTCAAAATTTTTCGTAAATCGTGAAAAACTGTGAAAAATCGATTTTCCTACATAAATAGAACATTTCTTGCATTTTAAAAATACTAGAAGTATTCTAAAACATTAAACTCCAACCCATAAGTAGGCTAACCCACCAAGCTCCTAATCACCTGATACCTGACTCAATTAACCCTTAAAAACCACCCCTATCAAACCCCAAGCAGGCTAACCCACCTAACCCTGGGAATAGCGAGTTTAGTCGTGACTTCTTCTCATAAAAATTCAATTTCAAACCAAAAGTTGGCTAACCCAGCTAGTCCCTAACGTACATAGCCCCTAATCACCTGATACCCAACTCAAATAACCCTTAAAAACTACCCCTACCAAACCCCAAGTAGGCTAACCCACCTAACCCTGCAAAATCGAGTTTGGTCGTTTCTTTTCTTAAAAAAAATCAAATTCTAAACCACAAGAAGGATAAACCAGCTAGCCTCTAATCTATCTAGCCCCTAATCACCTAATACCGTACTAAAGTAACCTTTAAAAACCACTGCTACCAAACCCCAAGCAGGCTATCCCACCTAACTCTGGGAACAGCGAGTTTAGTCGTTACTTCTTCTCATAAAAATTCAATTATAAACGAAAAGTTAGCTAACCCAGCTAATCCCTAACCTTCATCGCCCCTAATCATCTGATACTTAACTCAATTATAGTTGCTAGCTGAGTCATCCTTCTTGTGGATTAGAATTTGATTTTTTTAAAGAAAAGAAACGACCGAACTCGCTGTTCCCAGGGTTAAGTGGGTTAGCCTGCTTGGGGTTTTGTCGGGGTGGTTTTTAAAGGTTACTTGAGTAAGGTATTAGGTGATTAGGGGCTAGATAGGTTAGAGGCTAGCTGGGCTATCTTTCTTGTGGTTTAGAATATGATTTTTAAAAAAAAAAGGAACGACCAAACTTGCTGCTCTCAGGGTTAGGTGAGTTAGCGTGCTTGGGGTTAATAGGGGTGATTTTTAAGGGTTAATTGAGTTGGGTATCAGGTGATTAGGGGCTATGTAGGTGAAGGACTATCTGGATTAGCCAACTTTTGGTTAGGAATTGAATTTTTTAAAGAAAAGAAACGACCAAACTCGCTTTTCCCAGGGTTAGGTGGGTAAGCTTGCTTGGGGTTTGGTAGAGGTGGTTTTTAAGGGTTAATTGAGTTGGGTATCAGGTGATTAGGGGCTATGTATGTTAGGGACTAGCTGGGTTAGCCAACTTTTGGTTTGGAATTGAATTTTTATGAGAAGAAGTGACGACTGAACTTGCTATTCCCAGGGTTAGGTGGGTTAGCCTGCTTGGGGTTTGATAGGGGTGGTTTTTAAGGGTTACTTGAGTAAGGTATTAGGTGATTAGGGGCTAGATAGGTTAGAGGCTAGCCGGGCTACCCTTCTTGTGGTTTAGAATTTGATTTTTTTAAAGAAAAGAAACGACCACCATCGCTGTTTCCAGTGTTAGGTGGGTTAACCTGCTTGGGGTTTGGTAGGGGTGGTTTTTAAGGGTTAATTGAGTAAGGTATCAGGTGATTAGGAGCTTGGTGGGTTAGCCTACTTATGGTTTGGAGTTTAATGTTATAGAATACTTCTAGTATTTTTTAAATGCAAGAAATGTTCTACACTGTTAAAAATGAACAGAAAATTCAGTGACATTTTCTGAAAATTCAGTGCGTCCGTACTGAATTTTCAGAGACACGTACTGAATTTCACAAATTCAGAGACAGTGAACCGAATTTTCAGGAACAAGTAATTTATACTTATGTAAAAGTACTTAATAGTGGTTTAAACTAGTTTATAAAAACTTTTGATTAGAGTATAATTGATAAAATCTAAGTTTATAGTAGAAATATAATTATATATGCACACGATCGCGTCTATTAAAACTTTCAATCGAGTGGATTCAGTACGGCGAATCTGAAAATTCAGAGACGTTGCACTGAAAATTCAGTACAGATTTGAAAAAAAACTTCAGTGCCATAAACTGAATTTTCAGATGCAGCGTTTTAACAGTGTATTTATGTAGGAAAATCGATTTTTCACAGTTTTTCACGATTTACGGAAAATTTTGACGTGCTGGGGCTATATACTCAACGGATTTGGATTTAGCGGTCAAAAATACATAGAGTACAGCTTACAGTGTTTAAGTAAATTTTTTTTTGGATTTGTTGTCCTGTGTTATCTATGCATGCGTGTGTACGTGTATCCTTATCTGTCACATAATATTGTTAATTATAATATTTTTGTTTCAGGGGAATATAATTCTTACTTCAAAATGGAAGATATATATATTTCAAGTAAAATATCAATTGCAAAATAAATAATCTTTGTCTGTTGAAATTTAATTAAAATGGCTATCAATCCAGTGGTTATATTAGCATTACTATCTGTAACGTTCAATCCTCGCAACGATAAAGTTAAAGAATCAGAGGCTAATACAGAGGAATTAGCGTTATATAGGGTTTTAGAAAATGTAATATAGGATAGTGTCAATTATAACGTGCATACAGAAGAAGAATATACTTTACGCTTTGAAGAAGACTATAGTGATACACTTTCACAAGATGTTGATGAAACAGACGAATTATATAATGATTATGCAGAAGTTCTAACTTGTTTACGGAATGAAGAAGGCGTAGATTTTGAATACAAAAAACAAGCAGTGGACTATTGGCAAACTGGAAAAAGAAAGCCATTACTATCCTTGACAAATATACAGTCGAAGTATAGAAAAGTTACGTCCGAACGTCAATTGGGAGAGTGGAGATTGCAAGTTGAAGCAGGAGGAGATAGAAAAACTAAACTATATGCAATATCAACTTATGTACTTGAAAAAGTTAAAGAAGCCATTGAAGGAAAGATGGTTTTGCATGATATTGATATAAAAAGATGGGCTCTTGTAAAGAAATCAGAAGTAAAAATTCCATGGTTTAAAGCTTCACATAGATGGATACAACTATTCAAAAAAAAAACATCACATTGTGTCACGTAAAATAACAAAATTTGTTACTACTTCATCTATACAGAAGGTAAAAGATAAAGAACAAAACCAAGAAAATTTTGTCAACGAAGTTAAAAATCTTATAAGAGTTCATGGTGCTCAAAACGTTTATAATTCCGACCAGAGTGGGTTTAATTTAGAAATACATAGTGGCCGCACGCTTTGTTATAAATGGGTGAAGAAAGTTGAAAACATCGTTCAGTCGGTACATTCAACAATACATAGTTATACCATACAGCCAACTATATCAGCAGTAAGAAAGCTCATGTCCCCTTTATACATAGTTTTGAAAGAGAGTAAAGGAGAATTTGGAACTAGAGTAGTGCAAACTTTATTTAGACCACGAAATATAGACCTAGAAGCATCTGCCTCTGGAAAATTATCCAAGGAACTACTTCAAAATTGGATTGAAAATGTATTTTTAGTTCACAGTAACAATGCACCCATATTGTTATTAGATTCATGGAGCGGACAATGTGAAAAAACTGTTAACGAAGCTATACCAAATGACAGAAGTGTCGCAATGAAAACAATACCAGAAGGTAATACACAACTGGTCAGATACAGCCTCTTGATGTATATGGATTTAGATTATGGAAGAACTTTATAAGAAAATTATCTGACATAACACTTCTTATGGATTACGATGTCAACTTACATGAAAGAAATAATATAATCAAGATTCAATCGTTAACACATAACCAATTTTCTTCACCAAGATTCCAAAATGTTTTTAAATACGCATGGTACAAAAGTGGGTACCTAACCGAAAAACCTGCAAGATTTGAAACTCCAGTAGATTTCAGTTTCCATTTTAAAGAGGAACCAATTTGCAGTGTATGTGGAGAGATTGCAATCGTGCGGTGTGGATGGTGTAAAAAGCTGTTATGCTTTCAACATTTTTTCATAGATTACCATTATTGTGAGACATATATTCAATAAAATTTGCAAAAAAAACTTTTAAATTACTAATATTAATTTTGATAAAGTTATCAATCGCTATTAAATATACTGCAATTAGAAAACTTTCTTATTTACTTCACTTATAATATGACTATAGACTCAAATAAGCAATTCAACATTATATTTTAGAAAGACTGTTGTATTAAATTTTTTTAAATTACTGTTTTTTATTAATCTCTAAACAGGTGAACAATAATTTGTTATGATGTATCTAACATGCCAATTATCCAATAAATTTGGCCGATAAAAATATTTTTACGTCAAAAATAAAAGTTAAAAAATTAAGTTCTGCAACCCCTTACCTCCAGAATTAAAAATGTGCCCAAATACTCATCTTTTCATAAGAAATAAACAGGCGTTGATTTTTTTAAAAAACTCCGACCCAATTTCATGATACTAAAAAAATTCGTTTTCGGGGGTGAACTTTAAGAGTTCTGATTCTCACCCTCTCTATATAAGTGGATCCCTAAATTCTTCTTGTAAACTCATTTATCTTGATTTTATTAAGAAATTCCGATCCAATCTCGAAATATTAAAAAAATTGGGTTTTGGGGGTGAGTATTAAGGGTGGTTCTCACCCCTTTGATATATTTGGGTCCCTAAACTATGCCTGAATACTTACTATTTTATAAGAAATAAACAGGCGTTGATTTTATCAAGAAATTCCGATCCAATCTCGAAATATTAAAAAAATTGGTTTTTGGGGGTGTTAAGGGTGGTTCTCACCCCTGAACATATTTCGATCACTAATTTCTGCTTGAAAACTCATTTTTTTTATAAGAACAAAACCGGCGTAGATTTTATCCTAAAGAATCCGATCAAATCTCGAGATATTAAAAAAATCTGTTTCGGGGGTGAGTTTTAAGGGTGGTTTTCCTCCCTAGACATGCTTACACATGAGCGTTCGGGCTCGTAACCTTTACCCAAATACTTGTCTTTTTAGAAGAAATAAGTAGGCGTTGGATTTCGTAAAAAATGTTGATTCAACCTTGAGACATTCAATAAAAACGGATTTAGGGGGTGAACTTTAAGGGTGGTTTTCACCCCCTAAATATGAATTCCCGCAGATAAAAAAATACGTGTCAAATATTTTTCAAAACTCTCCCCCTCTGCCAAGTTTCATAAAAATCGGAGGCGGAGGGCAAGTATCTTTCCCTTGTAAGATATCATCGATTAGGCGATTCTTAAACTCGGTACCATTATTCGAGAGGAACACCTCCGGTACACCGTGACGTAATAATACGCGCTCGTATAGCTCCTTCAGGACCGTCTTCGCATTGGCCTTCTTAACAGGGATAACTTCGATCCAGTGCGTGAATAAACTCTGAAACACTAGGATGTATTGGTAGCCGCGCGCTGTTCGAGGTTTTTGGACCATAATTTCGCCGGCCACAATCTACTAGGAGTTGCTCATTACGCGCCGACCCATTAGGTCAGCGGTTGCGCGCTGTTCCACTTTCGCCTGTTGGCAGACTATGCACTGGCACACGTATTTCTCCGCATCTACGTCCATTCTCGACCAGAAATAGTACAGACTGATGCGCGCGAGCGTTTTTTCACGCCCCAGATATCCTGACATTGGCTCGTCGTGGCATTCGTAAAGGATTCTCGTGCGCTCTTCTTGTGGTACCGCGATTTTCCATGCGTCGTCCTCCTATAGAGTCGTGGGCAATGTGACATCCGGGCGATATACATACAGCTGTCCCTCCACCACCTTAAATACGGGGCAGTCGCCAGGGGCGTCTCGCACTTTTTATCCTTGGTAGTGTCGGCCCAGCCTATCGCCGATATCGCAGATTCGTCGTCTATATACATGCGCAAGAGTGCACCAGGTACGTAATTGAGCGCGCCTTTCCGGTGTTCCAATGTGAAGATGTTCCCTAAAAATTCTAGTGCCCACCGAGCTAGTCGGCCCGCGGGGTTGTGCAGATTGCTCAGCCAGCGTAAGCAATCGTGATCCGTCACTACCTTGAATTGATAGGCCTCCATATAGGGTCGGAACTTCCTTATGGCCCATATCACTGCGAGACACTCTCTTTCAGACACAGTGTAGTTCCTTTCCGCTTGAGTCATCGTTCAACTCGTGAACTCGAGTACGCGCTCCTCCCCGTCAATTTTTAATAAGTCGATGCAGAAGTATGGTATTTACCATGAGTGCTTTGATTTGCTCGAAGGACGCATGCTGTTCCACGGTCCACTCGTACTTGCGATTCTTTTTCGTAAGACGAGTGAGCGGCTAGGGCAGCGTGGCAAAGTTACTCAAAAACTTCCTATACCACGAGGCCATTCCCATAAAGTGCCTTAGCTGCTTCCGATTTGTAGGTGCCCGGTAAGCCATTATCGACGCAATCTTTTTGGGATCGGGCTTGTAGCCTTCCTGATTAACCAATACGCCGAGATATTTAACCTCGTCTCGGCAGAACACGCTTTTCTCTCGGTTAATCGTGAGGCCCGCCTCTTTAAGCCGCTTGAGAACTAATCACAGTACCTTCAGATGCTCTAGAAACGTCTCTGACTATTATGATATCGTCGAGGTAGGAGTACGTGTATGGTTGCAAATCAGCGATAATTATCTCCTCGATCAATCGCTGAAATGTTGCTCTCGCGTAAGCTAATCCGAAGGGCATACGTTTGAACATTAAAAACCCTAGACCCGGTACTGTGAAAGTCGTCAGCGGTCATGCAGATATAGCCAGCGTGATCTGCTGGTACGCGCTGCTGACGGCAAGCTTTGTAATATATCGCGCTTTCTGCAGCTCACGCTGTATGTCATCCATATTCAGTAATGGGTACGCACCAGGTTCGGACACGGTGTTCAGTCTGCGGTAAGCTACGCAGAAGCAATAATTGCCGTTAGGCTTGCTCACCATCACCACGGGGCTGAACCACCCGCTGGTCGCCGGTTCAATTATGCCCGCGGTGAGCATCTCTCGGACTTTCTTTATGCATCTCCTCCTTGATTTTCTTTGAAACAGGAAAATATTTCTGTTAATAGGGCGCGTGCTTCCTACACGTATTCTATTTTCAATGCGCGTGGTGCGTCCAATAGCGTCCCCGCCCTTCGTTAGGATCTGGTCAACGAACGCATTGACTTGCGCTCGCTCTTCCTCGTATACGTACGCGAGTCCCGCAGCGGTGATCACTAGCGCTCCACTCCCGCCGAGCCCAGTCACCTTCAGTGGCATTATCGCTTTCGTTTTCTTAATAAACAGCGTATTATCATGGGCATCGTGCTCTGCGCAGAACAACTGTATACAATTTCTGTGAACGACAGGTTAATATAGCCCGCTATAGGCGTATAATGCCCGTCTGCTACTCGAACGCCTCTGCCATAACTCGGCTGGATCTGCAAGCCAATCGCACTAGCGATTTGAGGTCCGAACGCACCTACGACCGTACGCGCCGCGCCTGATTCGTACAGAGAACGAATTCTGTAGCCGCCCACTTTCACTTGCAACCACAAGCAACGCTCGTCGTAGTTCAAGGGCTGGTGCTGCGCCTGGCTTCGTCGTCAGCGCCGGCGCACCGCCGATCGCACACTCCGCGACATCTTGAGTCGGTTGCTCAAGCGCTGCTGCTTGCTGCGACTCTGGGAAATCTCCGTGCGTGCGCGGCTGTGTTAGCTATGAGGCCGTATCATCGACGGCCTCTCTGGCACTCGCCTCAGGTGGCTTACACTCAGACGCGCGAGTTGTGGAGAAGTCTTCTCCCCCCTCTCCCGCTGTACTGGCCGTAAGCACTCGCCGGGTTCTGCTTGGCCCTTGCTCGGAAGCTCGCACTCCGTCTGCTACTGGCCTGATGCGTCGCGGTCATCCTGCGCCTTCAGAGGGGCGCCGTGTCTATTTCGCTCGCTATCTCGGCTTTTCGATTCTTGGAGCGGTGAGCCCTGCTTGTAAACCGGCTGAGGAAAATTAGTGACAGAGCATATTTTTATGTATTTTGAGCTGCTGAACACGAATCCGACCCTCTTTTTTACCGATACCTCAAGCGTTCGTCCCTAACCTCAAAAAACATCCCAAAATTGCTGTTTCACGCGGTTGAGAGGTAGGTCCTGTGATCTAAGTGAGGAAAATTATTGACAGAGCGTATTTTTATGTATCTTGAGCTGTTGAACACGAATCCGACCCTCTTTTTTACCTATACCTCAAGCGTTCGTCCCTAACCTTAAAAATCACCTCAAAATTGCTGTTTCACGCGGTTGAGAGGTAGGTCCTGTGATCTACGTTAGGAAAATTATTCACAGATCGTATTTTTATGTATCTTGAGCTGCTGAACGCGATTCCGACCCTCTTTTTTACCGATACCTCAAGCATTCGTCCCTAACCTCAAAAATCACCCCAAAATTGCTCTTTCACGCGGTTGAGATGTAGATCCTGTGATCTACGTGAGGAAAATTATTGACAGAGCGTATTTTTATGTATCTTGAGCTTTCGAACACGAATCCGACCCTCTTTTACACCGATTCCTCAAGCGTTCGTCCCTGACCTCAAAAAACACCCCAAAATTGCTCTTTCACGCGGTTGAGATGTAGATCCTGTGATCTACGTGAGGAAAATTATTGACAGAGCGTATTTTTATGTGTCTTGAGCTGCTGAACACGAATCCGACCCTCTTTTTCACCGATACCTTAAGCGTTTATCCCTAACCTCAAAAAACACCCCAAAATTGCTGTTTTACGCGGTAGAAAACGTAAGTCTATTGAGGAACATTCTCGACGGAGACTATTTTTATGAATTTGAGTCCCTGAATATGAACACGAAGCTAAATTTTATTTGTTTACTTCTACTCAAGTATATTCAATTAAAATAACTGGTTACTGATATATAGTTATTGTGCAACCTTTTATTGATTCCTATGAACGCTCTCTGCATTTTACAGGGTTGAGACTGTCTTTATTACAATGCCCGCAATATTTTCTTTTTGTTTTAATTTGTAATTTCTAATTTTTTAAAGTTTTAGTTTTTTTAATTATTGTCATTTTTTGTATATTGGTATTATTTTGTTTAACATTTTTAAAATTCAATTATTAATATTGTATTATTGATAATAGATTTGGTGCATTAGAGTATCTAAACACAGTAATTTGTTTGTCAGAAGAAACTAAAAACGCGTGTCCTTCTGAAATTTTTGTAACAGATGGTGCCGTTAAGAATCTTTTCTGTAGTGATCTTGATGTTTTTTCATATTTTTTTTGGGAATAGTCAAAGAATGTTATTGTTTGGAACTTTTGTCTCGCAGGTATTTAAATCATTTTACAAAAGGAATCAGTCCGTTTAATCCATTTATTTCTTTTGAATCCTACGGTCCGTGCACAAATCCATGCATCAGTATACGCTTAACAGATATGGTAGAGAAGGACAAAAAAAGTTTTTAGCAAGCATAAATTAAAAGTAATACTATCTAATTTTTTAGGTTTTAAAAGAGCTTGGGTACCTTAATTATATATACTCAACTAATAGAAACTAAATAAAATTATATTCGTTTTCGTGTTTATCGGCTCAAAATTCATAAAAATACTCTCTGTTAATAATTTTCCTCCCGTAGATCACAAGACATACCTCTTAACCGCGAGAAACAGCAAGTTTGGGGCGTTTTTTGAGGTTAGGGACGAACGCTTGGGGTATCGGTAAAAGAGAGGGTCGAATTCCGGTTCAACAGCTCAAAATACATAAAAATACGCTCTGTCAATAATTTTCCTCACGTAGATCACAGGACCTACCTCTCAACGACGTGAAACAGGAATTTTGGGGTGCATTTGAGGTTAGGGACGAACGCTTGAGGTATCGGTAAAAAAGAGGGTCTGATTCGCGTTCAGCAGCTCAAAATACATAAAAATACGCTCTGTCAAAAATTTTCCGAATCGAAGAGCCGAGATAGCGAACGAAATAGACACGGCGCCCCTCTCAAGACGCAGGATGACCGCGTCGCATCAGGCCAGTAGCAGACGGAGTGCGAGCTGCCGAGCAAGGGCCAAGCAGCAACCCGACGAGTGCTTACGGCCAGTACAGCGGGAGAGAGGGGAGAAGACTTCTCCACAACTCGTGCATCTGAGTGTAAGCCACCTGAGGCAAGTGTCAGTGGAGCCGTCGATGATACGGCCTCATAGCTCACGGAGCCGCGCACGCACGGAGATTGCCCAGAGTCGCAGCAAGCAGCAGCGCTTGAGCAGCCGACGCAAGATGTCGCGGAGTGTGCGATCGGCGTTGCGCCGGCGCTGACGACGAAGCCAGGTACAGCACCAGCCCTCGACCCAAACTACGGTGAGCGTCGCTGGTGGCTGCAAGTCAACGTGGGCGGCTACAGAATTCGCGCTCTGTACGATTCAGGCGCGGCGCGCATGGTCGTAAGTGCGTTCGAACCGCAAAACGCAAGTGCGCTTGGCTTGCAGATCCAGCCGAGTTACGGCAGAGGCGCTCGAGTAGCAGACGCGCATTATACGCCTATAGCGGGCTACATTAGCTTGCCGTTCACAGTGGGAGAACTTTTATACAGCTGTTCCGCGCAGAGTACGATGCCCATAATAATACGCTGTTTATTAAGAAAACGAAAGCGATAATGCCATTGAAGGTGACTGGGCTCGGCGGGAGTGGAGCGCTAGCGATCTTTGCTGTGGGACTCGTACACGTAAACGAGGAAAAGCGAGCGCAAGTCAATGCACTTGTTGACCAGATCCTAACGAAGGGCGGGGACGCTATAGGACGCACCACGCGCATTGAAAATAGAATACGTATAGGAAGCACGCGTCCCATTAAACAGAAATGTTTTCCTGTTTGAAAGAAAATTGAGGAGGAGATGCATAAAGCCAGTCCGAGAGATGCTCTCCGCGGGTATTTTTGAACCGCTTGCCCTCAGCAGCGCGTACCAGCAGATCACGCTGGCTATATCTGCATGACCGCTGACGACTTTCACAGTACCGGGTCTAGGGTTTTTAATATTCAAACATATGCCCTATGGATTAACTTACGCGGGAGCAACATTTCAGCGATTGATCGAGGAGATAATTATCGCTGATTTGCAACCATACGCGTACTCCTACCTCGACGATATCATAATAGTCAGAGACATTTCTAGAGCATCTGAAGGTACTGTGATTAGTTCTCAAGCGGCTTAAAGAGGCGGGCCTCACGATTAACCGAGAGAAAAGCGTGTTCTGCCGAAACGAGGTTCAATATTTCGGCGTCTTGGTTAATCACGAAGGATACAAGCCCGATTCCGAGAAGATTGCGTCGATTATGGCTTACCCGGCGCCTACAAATCTGAAGCAGCTAAGGTGCTTTATGGGAATGGCCTCGTGGTATAGGTAGTTTTTGAGTAACTTTGCCACGCTACCGATTTCTAACAGCTTGATCATTGCGTAAAGTAGTATTTCTTTAAGGAACTTTCCGCTCCGTCTGAAACGAAATTTTAAAAATAGTCACGTGCTAGTCGAAAGTACATAAATAATGCAAAATTTTCCATATTTTTAAAAATTTTTAGGTGGAAAAGAATTTTGATCAGGGCGGTGTTCCGGTTAAATATATATATATATATATATATATATATATATATTCTTATAATACATACAATATATAAAAAATTAATTTTTTTAATCAGAAAAAAAGTTTCTTCTAGTATGTAGAATGCATGTCAATTTGTTCAGATTTTTTTAAGCTCATAGGTTTATAGTTGTTCGGAGCTAAATATGACCATATTTCCATATATATATATATATATATATATATGTATGGACGATTATCTGGGAAAACGAGAACAAAAAAAGAGAAATTTATTTTGGCACAAATATTCCCTATAATATGTAAAATAGTCGTGAATTTTTTCAGATTTTTTTAACCTTATATATTCAAAGTTGTTTGACGCTAAATATGAGTTCATTGTTATTAAAAAATGGGCAGTCGGCACTAAATAAATTTATATAACATAGTTATTAACCTTAAACCCTAAATTCAAACTGAGTAATTTCCGATAAAAATTTTCATAATAAAATCATAAACCGAAATTGTAAACCCAACTATTCCAAGGGGAGCATTTTGCAATTACAAAATTTTAATAATTAAACCATACGTTCTAAACCCAAACTCCTAAACTCAACTACCCCGAGCAGAGCTTTTTGCAAGTAAATAATTTTAATAATAAAAGCATAAGCCCTAAAGTCTAAACCTAAGCTGAGCAATACGTAGTAAATAAATTTAAAAAATAGAATTTCAAACCTCGTCCCCTAAACTCAATTAACCCAAGCCGTGAAATTTGCAACTAAACAAATTTGCAATAAAAACAATAATAAAATCGTAAGCCCTAAACTCTAATCCCCCAATAACCCTAGCTGTGCAATCTGTTGTGAACAAATTTAATAATATAATTGTTAACCTTAAACTCAAAATTGATTGAATTTCACTTCACGAGGGTCATGTATACCTGTATAGTGCATATTATTATTTATTATTTTCTATGTATTTACATATTTAAATTTTTATTATTGTAAATTGGTCAGCTTGGGTTATTTGGATTTAGGGTTTAAAGTCTGTGTTAAAATTTCTATTACTTAAAGTTATTTATTACCAATTCCCCATCTTGGGTTATTTGGGTTTTGAGTTAACGTCTTAGGTTTTATTATTAAAATTATTTATTTTCAAAATGCTCAGCTAGGGGTAGTTGGATTTACGGTTTAGAATTTTTTGTGTATTTTTAAAATTTTTTAATTGCAAAATACTCCGCTTGAGGAAGTTGGGTTTATGTTTTAATTATTCAAATGTTTGAATCGCAAAACGCTCAGCTTGGCGTACTTGGGTGTAGGGTTTACGATTATATTATGAAATTTTTTTATTGCTCGGCTTGAGTTAATTGGGTTTAGGATTTAGGGTTTAAAGTTAACAATACTATTATATAAATTTGTTTACTGCCAATTGTCCAGTTTGGATTAATTGGGTTTAGGGTTTAGGGTTTAAAGTTAACAATACTATTATATAAATTTATTTACTGCCAATTGCCCAGTTTGGATTATTTGGGTTTAGGGTTTAGTACTTACGATATTATTATTACAATGTTTTTATTGCAAAATGCTCAGCTCGGGGTAGTTCGGTTTAGGATTTAGGGTTTACGGATTTACTATGTAAATTATTTAATTGCAAATTATTCAGCTTGGGTTACTTGGGTTTTGGGTTTAATGTTAATAGTACATTTCGACACGGGTAAGAAAGTAGACAATTTGCCTTATGTGAAGCTTTTCGCTCGAGCGAAGCAAGACCTTTTTTATTTTTTTAG
Source organism: Gastracanthus pulcherrimus (assembly GCA_949152435.1). NCBI lineage: Eukaryota > Metazoa > Arthropoda > Insecta > Hymenoptera > Pteromalidae > Gastracanthus > Gastracanthus pulcherrimus. The sequence continues at coordinate 57,976,173 of OX424574.1, forward strand.
TTCACGCCCTCTCTCTCTCTCTCTCTCTCTCTCACTCTGCTGCGATGTCTGGCCGGCGGTGACGAGACGGCTTCGTTTTCGACGGGGCAGTGGAGCTGGAGGACGGCGGCCGTGACGTTGAGCCCTGGCGAAGATGCACCGCGCTTGCTGCTCACTCTCTCTCTCTCTCTCTCCTTTTTTCTCACACACTCGGGACCCGCTCGCGGCGAATGTCGCAAAAATGTTCCCTTCGGAAGGCGATCGCTCCTATTCGGTTCGGCAGCCGTAACGATAATGCCGATTCTCCCGCCGCCCCATGTGCTCGGTGTGGCGTATATATATATATAAAAGGTATAATACTGTTTTACTGAAGTCATCGTTTGCCATAGAAAATCGAACTTTTTCTCATATATACAAAAATAAAATCACTCAAAAAATTTGCATAATAATTTTCTCCATTATCCTAATCACCTCAATATTTTTCAAGAATTTTCCAGCATACATTTCAAAGAAATAACCGTTCAAACAAAAAATTACGCTTCCGTTTATAACAAAAGAAAGGAAACACCTTTTCTAAAATTTCGGGTGATAAAAGATAGGAAATTTTATGCTCTTTCAAATACATTTTTACTGGGTTGATGATATTATTTGTAACTTACGAAAAAACACGAAAAAATAAAACCAAAAAATGTTAAGTTTTGAAGGTTACAGTGTTTTTTAAATGACCTTCTGAAGGTCACTAAAGCAAACTTGAAATGTCATTTCAGATGTAGATTTCTCCGCTCTACCCGATTCCAGGATCAAAAATAGGGGCTCCCATTAAAAAAAAACACTGTAACCTTCAAATGACCTTGAAAATCGAGTTCAAGGTCAAGGTCGTTGGTACCATTGGGTAGGCCCCTCTGTCCTCTTCAACTTTTGTAGAGGTAATTTTTTTATATCATTCGTTTTTACAGAGGTTACCTACGTGGATGGATTAAAATGAAACACCCTGTATATAATTGCGTCTACTTTTTTATAAATTATTTTTTTTTTTTTAATTTTTCAATTTTTTTAATTTTTTAACTTTCTACTGTCTAGCTTGTTGATTTGAAAGAGAATCTAAATTTTATGCAAATAATTATTTTATTTTAATCTAACAGAAAATTATATTTTATAGTAGAATAAAAGGGTTTCTAAATAAAAAGGGTATTATAATTGAATCAAGTAGATTCTTCTTTCTTCAAGTATATGTTATATATTTGAAAGTGTGAATGTGTAAATGCGTTGTATGCCTTATTGAAACATACTTCCTCTACATTAATACATATTTCCTTATTAAGGCAAACAGAACGTTTCTAGATGGAAGGAATTTTTATTATTGAAGGAAAAGCTTCGTTTTCTTCATGGAAACGACCGTCTGTTTGCTGTAAGTAGATTTCCTTTTGCTGCAATCAAATCTGTGACAAATGGATATGTATGTTTGTGTGTTCAAGGTCCTAGGAGCTGCTCTGGCATATTATAAATAGTCAATTCGAATCTCATCTGCAGACTTTATCCTCGAATTTTAAAAGAATTATTTTGACTTCGCCTTTCTCTCTGGTATCTTTCTAGCCTTTGGTTCTCTTACTTTCTCTTCTGTGCTTTGTCTCTTAGTCGGTCTAGCTCTTTTGGGCTTAGATTTTTCCGACTCTTCAATTTTTTTGGTCTTTGTATTTGTTTTGTCCTTTTTCTTCAGTTTCTTCGAAGTCTATCTCTTTTGATTCTGAATCTGGGTAAATGTCTTTGTATGTTAGGTTTTCATTACATTTTACATGCCTTGAATTTAAAAACTACCGCGTTTGCGGATCCTATAGCAAGTATCCTGTAGCTGTACATCTCACGAGAATGACCTTTATTGCTCTCTCTGAAAATTTATTTTCTGGCATTGGTATTTTTACATATGATAGACATACAAATCTCTTTAATTCCTCTAAGTGGTTATTTTTCTCTGGATTAATTATTGATAAGGGTGTTTTGAAATCAATTCCCTTGTGAGGTGTTCAATTATATATATATTTTGCTGCTTTTGTTGCCAATATTCACATGGTCGGTGGCAGACCTGAATGTAACATAAGCGCTCTGATTTTCTTCTGTATCGATCTCCTTTTTTCTCTATTTTTTCTCAACGTTATCTCTATTTTTATAAACATTTAAATTTCGTAGAAGATTGCAATATATAAAAAAAACTTTCCACGGTTTAATCGAAAACTATTATTTTTTACGATCCTGGTGAATATTAATAATAAGTGTAGTGTCCTAATGACTTGTGTGTAAAACTAAGTCTTCGTGACATAATTCAACAAATGTATGGCATATAGTCTGGCTTATAGTCTGAGATACTCTCCATAGTAAGACTTTTTCAAAACTTTGTAAGCCACACTTTTGCCAGACTTCTCCCAGACTTTCTTTTACACACGATGTAATAAAATTGTCATTTTCACTATCTCTTCAAAGCACTGTACCATAATTATTGTAGTTCCAGTTTTCGGCTTATGGGAATCTAACTTGTAGATTTTGGCGCTGGTCTTATCCTTACCAAGGCGAACGCAATAATTAAACTTTTAGCATTTTAAAGCTGAAATATAGAAATATTAAATAAGACAAAATTAATATTTTCAGTGATACATATCTCTGAATAGAAAAACCAATTTTAAGTTATGCAGATAGGATAATAACAGTAAAAATAGGTGAAAAATTATAAAATATCAATAAAGAATATTGTAACTGAACGAACAATTTGAAACAGCAAAATAAATAATCAATTAAGTAAATTGTTAAAAGTTTAGTGTTTCAATCTTATTGATGTTGGCTTGATAGTATTGAAAAAACTAGAATGTGTTTGCTAAATTACATAGATTCTCCATTATAGATAATAATTTTTTAAATTTTAAAATTAAAAATAATGTTAAAGATTTAGTGTTTGTAAAACTACAAAGTCAAGTACATTATGGAAATAAAAATTTTGTTGATATTATAAAACTTTTTTGTCTGGTTATATCTTAAATGGTTTATTATGACACTCGCTTGAAAATTCCTGACAGCCAGAGAATTGTTGTTATAAATAATTAAAACTAAACTTGCTAGTACAGCGATCAACTTTAGCGAATTTTCTTCCCAAATTAAATGATCAGGATTATATTTCTAATAAAAAAGTTTCATAAAAAAATCTTTCTTAAAGGAATCTTTTACCCATTAATGATAGAGCGTATATTTTCATTAATTTTTAAAAAAATAAACGTTAACTGATTGAGAATGTTTGTTTGATTGCTTTGTCTTCTATGATAAATGAAAAAGAAAGTGTCTTTGCAGACATGGGTGCGAGTTTGATATCGTCGCGCGTGAAGATCTGCGGCTCGCCGCGCTTTCCTCACCGAATAATGCCCGCTAACAGTTTGGACACGATAGGGCCGGGCCAGCTGAGCGCAGTGATGACGCCCAATCGGTCGCACTCGATGGAGGATCCATGGAAGCCCCGAATGCAGACGATACCCCGCGGCTCCTCCTGCGACCCCAATTTCGTCGTCTGGGCCATCCAGGGAGTCAGCGAGCTCAGTAGGACAAGCCACGGCAAGCGACCCTCAGCGTCGGACCCACACTCTTTCACCATACAGGCCGACTCGGACCTCAGTCCCGACGACAGCAGACTCGGCAACGACCTGCAAAAGCTCTTACGCGAGTATAACATTGGTGCGTAACATTACATCCGATTTAACATATATATATATATATATATATATATATATATATATATATATATATATATATATATATATATATATATATATATATATATATAAACGCTTAAAAATCCTATGTAACACTAAATACCATTCTTCAAACTCTGGTCGTAATAAATGATGTTGTATTTCATAGTAGTGGGTAAATAAATATTAATTTAATTGTTAAGGACGTTCACTGGTTGAAAGTAAGGTTAGAAAGTAAATTTTCGAAAGAATCATTATTAAATGGCAATATTAATAATGAAAACCCTTCAGCTTATAATGTAAAATATTAATATATTAGTAAAGAATAAAAAATTTATGAAAACGCACCAAAAACCAAAGTAGGGCATTAACGTTTGCATATGCTGTACCTAAATATAGATATACTAATAACATTGGAGCACAACTTTAGATAACTATATCTTTATATAAAGTACCGCTTGCTATGCCCAACTTTGTATGTATTACTTCTATGCTTATTTTACATTACATTCTAGTATCTCAAAACGATGTAAAGAAAGCCTGGTTTACAATAAATGAAAATGTCCGTTTTGTGAAAGCTCAAGATAGGGCCCCCATATTAATAACTGAAACTTTCAAGCTAAATTTCTCGATTTCGGATACCGCAAGGTGGCTTGAAATTCGGATACCGCAAGGTGGTTGTTTCCGCCCCTCAATACCTTCCTTTACCCGCACTATCACAGCATCCAAAAATTATTATTAATAATATTATAATTAGAGCGTTCACAATAGCGAGAGCGCTGGGTGAGAACACGAGAGCAGCCTCGATCGCTAATGTACACCTCGGCCGCCAGAGCGAGCCTTCGAGCGCGAGAGTGAACACGAAAGCGGCCTCGAGCGTTAGTGTCGTCCTCGGCGGTTAGAGCGAGCCCTCGAGTCGCGAGAATCAACTCGAGAGTTGCCTCGGGCGTTAGCGCCGCCCCTCGAGCGCGAGCGTAACTCTAGAGTAGCCTCCAGCGCTAGAGTCGAGCCTCGAGCGCTCGGGTGTAGTCTTGAGTACTCGAGTGTAGTCGGAGCGCTAGACTAAGCGTAACATCGGTTACGCGCGCCCATGCGTAGCCGCTGCGGGTCGAGCTCACCGAGCAGGCCCGCATGATTCCGCGGTACTGGCCCCGTACCCGCTTAGCCAAGATGATTACGAGATCATGATCACGACTCACCTTATCCCGTCTCGCAGCGGCTTCGTGCCCTACTGGATAGCATGATAGTTAGCTACTTCTATTTTCACTTTTCGTACAATCTATAACTTAGGAAAATGTTCGGGTATTCACTGTGTATTAGTAGAATATTTTTGAGTATATTGTTTCCACTGTGAAGTAGATACATTATTTTTTTTTCTGGTTGATTGTTATCCTTGGAAAAAGAAATATAGCCTGCACTACTCTTATTTTGACTCATCTTAAATTTCTTTCAATTATTTGATTATATAAAATCAATCTGAAGCATTGTAGGTATATAAAAATTTAATATTCAAAGTATTTAGACTAGATAGGAGAAAATTTTAATCAAAGACTTTAAATAGTATATTGTCTTCGGCTCGTACTGCAATCACCACATTCGGTCTAAAAAAGCCCACTTTGCGCCCTAGGTACACACCATATTTTTTGTAACGCATATATTAATTTTTGCGTTTTTCTGGCTATATATATATATATATATATATATATATATATATTAGCAATTTTCCGAAAAATTTTAGCTGGCGCAAAAGTTACTTTTGTGCCCGCTTATGCGTATTAGCGCCTGGCGGTCTGAAATATGGTCCTTTAGGCCCGCTTAATACGTACAGAAAAACGCGAAAATCATGCTTGTACTACAAAAACTATTTTCTTCTTCCTTCTTTATACACTTCAGACCTACAAACCAAATTTCAGATGTTTAGCTCTTTGAATTTTCAAGATTTGAGTTTTTAGTACATTTAGATCAATCACCGTAATCATCTTGGCTAGGCGGGTACGGGGTCACATCAGCTCAGAACCGCGGAATCATGTGGGCTTGCTCGGTGAGCTCAACCCGCAGCTGCTACGCATGGGCGCGCGTAACCCGTGTTACGCTTAGTCTAGCGTTCCGACTACACTCGAGTACTCCAAACTACACCCGAGCGCTCTCGTGAGCACTCGAGACTACTCTAGAGTTACGCTCGTGCTCGAGGGGCGGTGCTAGCGCCCGAGGCAACTCTCGAGTTGACTCTCGCGACTCGAAGGCTCGCTCTAGCGGCTGAGGTCGACACTAACGCTCAAGGCCGCTCTCGTGTTTACTCTCGCGCTTGAAGACTCGCTCTGGCGGCCGAGGTATACACTAGTGTTCGAGGCTGCTCTCGTGTTCTCACCCAGTACTCTCGCTACTGTGAATGCTCTAAAAATCCACATTGGATGTCTGTTTGACACAAAATTTGGAGAAAAACCTTTTTTTATCGTTCATTTATAACCTTACAGCATAATATGGGGAATAATTGGTCATATGTGACATAATAATGAACCAAAAACTATGCGAGTGTGAACTGGAAATACGAGTATCTAAAAAATAAACCGGAAATTATTCTTTTACACTTGGAAATAAGGTATCTTGAATTACTTGATGTGTGAGTTAGCAAACTTGAATTATTGGATATCGGTTTCACTTAAAATCCGTGGGAAACATTTCTTATCGCTAATTTGTAAATTTGTAGTAAAACATGGAAGATAATTGATGATGTGTGACATAATAATGGACCAAAATCTATGTGGGTGTGAACCTGAAGATTCTCAAATGTAAACCGGATGTGACTTTTTTACACGTTGAAATTAACTATATGTTACTATATATTTACCACATCTTGTTTTTAGTATCTCGACTATGCAGTTTTCTCTTATGTATTATACACATCGACTTTTTTCTCATATATATACATTTTTTGAAGCAAATAATAGCATCAGCTTATTCGTATGCATGTAGATTATTTTGCAATCAAACCTTCACCTGCATATTTAGATAATTAATAAACGATTTGAATAGCCATAAATATTCATTATATATATATATATAGGGATTAGTGGATGTCGACCTAGTCAGTTTCCTCAGAGTACTGGTCTCGATATGGGAGAATGGGGTAATGCCGGTCACTGGCTAATTCCGGTCACCCTTATTTTCAATAATCTAAACATTTTTAAGGAATAATTCGAATAGTATATCAAATGCAACATAAAATGCAATTAATCTAATGTCCAAACAACCTTCTATACAGTTTTATTAAGGAATTATACACAATCAAAGTTTAGGCCTACATTTCTTATAAGAAATCTGGTCTATAAAATAAGCTTTTATGCATAATATTTGTTACTTTATGCAGTTATTTTTTGCAACTTTATTAATTTGAACAATCTAAGAATACGAAGTAGTAAAGAAAAAAGAGTATAACCTATTGCTTTTTTGTCATTTCAATTTAAATTACCAAGTAGAATTGGGGTAATCCCGGTCACAATGTTATTTATATGAAGCTCCCGAAAGTGAGCGAAGGGCAACTTTGCTTAAGTGTTTGTGATTGAACAGTGGTTATGTTACGAGAGTCATTCAATAAGTCCTTAGAAAATACAAGAGATGACGGTCGTAGTATCGAAAATTAATTTTTCTTAATGAGCAGCACTACTAACTAGATAGAACATAGTTTCATTTTTATTGTCGATTAAAGTAAACAACTTTCGTTTATTCATAACAATAGAAAAAAGTGAGTTTCGAGCGGTGATTAAACATATTTAAAAGGATTAACACCGAAAGAAATCAAAGCTGAGTTGCATGAAGTACATGGCACATCTGCTCCTCTGTTTGCAACTGTTTACAATTGGGTGAATGAGTTTAAACGTGACCGTACATCCACAAAAAATGAATATCGTTCGGGACGCCCAGTGGAAGTGACTACCCCCGAAATGATTGACAAAATCCACAATATGATTTTAAGTGATCGACGAATGAAAGTTCGCGAAACAGTTGAGGCCACAGGCATATCGCAAGTACAGTCGCTTCAATTTTGCACGAAAAATTTGGTGTGAAAAAAATCTCGGCTGGATGGGTGCCGGGTTCGCTCACAGTGGAAAATAAACGCAATTGTGTGGTCGACTCTGAGGCTATTTTGGCGCTTTTCCTTCGCAATCCTGAGGAGTTTCTGCGTCGATACATAACTGTCGATGAAATATGGATACACTACTACACTCCAGATACAAAGGAACAGTCAAAACAGTAGATTTTTTAAGGTGAACGGGCTCCGAAGTAGGCGAAGACGGTGAAATTGGTCGGCAAGGTGATGGCAACGATCTTTTAGGATGCACGCGACATCATCTACATCGATTACGTGGAAAAAGGAAAGACGATGATAGGAGAGTATTATTCGTCGTTATTGCACCGGTTGAGCGAAGAAATCAAGGAAAAACGTCCTCATTTGAAAAAGAAAAGGATCCTCTTTCATCAAGACAATGCACGGGTGCACACCTGCTCAGTTTCAATTGCCAAAATTATGGAAATAAAGTTCGAATTATTACAACATCCACCATATTCACCAGATTTGGCTCCCAATGACTTTTTCTTATTTCCAAGCTTGAAAAAGTGGCTAACTTTTTAATGGTGACCGGAATTGTACCAGGACTGACCGGTATTACCCTTTGATGTGGTAAATCCGGTCAAAATGATTATTTTTTATTTCGACTTATAGCTTTGATATCTTAAATTTTTATATTATACCAATAAGAAATATTTAAAGTGAATTGTTTGAACTAACATAATAATTATTTATAGTTTCAAAAAAACAATTTGTAAGTAGAAATAACAAGCACGTTTGCTTAGGTGACCGGCAATACCCCATCCTCCCCTACTAAATACGTTTGGAGTACTGATTGAGTATTCTTACTAATATACTTAAATACTCCAACTAAACACCCAACAGCGGTAAGGACGAGCAAAGCGAGCTCGCAAGAAGAATCGCGGCCGCATAGTGGCTGTCGATGTCTTCCCTGTTCTGATGCATCCGTAACCCCTGTTAGTTCCAAGAATTCGAGTCCCGAGAAGGAGGCGAGCAGACAACAGTTCGACTACTAGAGAGAACAGCTCACACTCGGAGAGAACAGAATCAGCCAGCAGCTCAACTAATAGCGAAACCAGCTGAAACTGTGTCGTTCCAAAGTAAAGGAATCTCGAAGTTATCAGGTAAGAAATGCCAAGAGCAAGTTTACTAAATCCGCTCAAGCGTGTGTCAACAGGGTCGATGTCGCGACAGCGGGGCCCTCGTATGGCAGCATCCGATCGCGGGAGGCATCAATTAAACAAGCAAATCGAGAAAGTGCCGCCTTCGTCAATGCGCCGTAGTCGGAGAAATAGGCGGGAAGCCGCCGAGGTGGACACCGAGGCGATCGACGAGCAGCCGGCAGTGACTGAGGACGAGGAGATCATCGATCCATCTCCCGCTTCGGCGCGCCAGCGAGCTCGGTCCCGGAAAGCTGGGCACGACTGGGCGCCTCGTACGAGAGGAAACGAGCAGTTCGAGCAGTTCAACGAGCAGCCAGCGGTAGCAGAGGACGAAGAGGTTCAAGGACTGCCTCCTGCCCCGGAGCGCCGATGGGCTCTACCTCAGAGAGCGCTGCGAGGCCAAGTCCGTTTTGCCGAAGTGGACGAATGGTTCGATGATGCAATTGACGAGCTGCCGCCCGCAGCAGACGATGAGGAGAGCGGCGAGCTCTCGTTACTACCGGAGGACGAGGTGGATAAGGACGTGAGCCCCGTGGACTACGAGCTTTTTCCCATGGTTCGAGAACGCGGCATATTCTAGGGTGTCGACGGAAGCACGGAGTCATGCATCAACGTCGGTAGCGATCTACAACGAGGCGTACGACGTGACAATTCCTGTAGCGCGTGGGCGCGCGTGGGGCAAATAATACTTATTTGCCACATTTTGGGGTGCAGAACATTCACAAACCAGGAAAAGTTCGTATCGTTTTCGACGCGGCGGCAAAAACACTAGGCGTAAGTTTTAATAACCTTTTTAATAAAATATTAAATTTTATTTATAATCCGGCAGGACCGGATTTTCTAAAATAACTTTTGGGAATTTTGATGCGATTCAGACAATTTGCGCACGTAGTCAAAGGAGACATTCGCGATATGTTTTTAAAAGTAAGATTTGCGAGGAAGATCAAAATGCACAACGATTTTTGTGGAGAGGCGCGAATAGGGATAGCGAGCCAGATGAGTGTGTTATGACTTCGATGTTATTCGGCGCGAGACCATCTCCCTGCACGGCGATTTATATTAAAAACAAAAACGCGTAGCAATACTTATGTAACTTTCCAGCGACTGCGAATAGTCTCATTGAAAATTGTTATATGGAAGATTTTCTAGATAGCTGCGACGTGGTCGAAGAAGCTTGTACTTGGGTTCGATTAAGCTAGTAATTCTCCTGAAGTTTTGCGCGGTTTAAGTACAAAAGACGATGCAAGTGACTTTTTGAAAATTGACATTAATCAAAGTAGCGATGAAAAAGTTTTAGGGTTAGAATGGCTTAATTGGACGGACGAATTAACGTTCAATTTCAATCAAAAGAAAATTACTAGTGATCTTTGTACTAGGAAGAAAATACCAACAAAAAGAGAATCTTTAAGTATAATTATGTCTATTTTTGATCCACTCGGGTTTCTTACGCTGTTTACTATTCAATCGAGAATTTTGATGCAAGAAATCTGGTCTAGCAAGATAGGTTGGAATACAGTTTTGCGTGACAACGAATTTTTGCGCTGGCAACAGTGGCTACGCGAATTAGAAAAGCTAAAAGACTGTCGTATCGCGCGATGTTACCAACACTTTGATTATTAAGTTCGATCTGCAGAATTACACATTGTTTGCGACTTTAGCTATAAAACTTACGCGATAGAAGGTTATTGCCGATTCGCTTTAAGTAATGGGACTTATCGCGTTTCGATTATTATGGCGAAAAGTCGCGTCGCGCCGCTGAAACATCCATGGTTAGAACTGCAGGCTGCCCTTTTGGCTACGCGTGTTACAAAAATAATCGCGAATGAACACGAGTTTAAAATTACGCGACAAGTGTTTTGGTCAGACTCTAGGACGGTACTGCGTTCGATTGCAAAAGACCCGCGCGAATTTGAAGTTTTCGTCGCTAATCGATTAGGTGAAATTCGCGAAAATTCCTATGTTCATGAATGGAAGTGGGTGCTCACGAAACTAAATCCAGCCGACGATGGCACGAGGGTAGCACCTAATGCATTAGACGAAGAAAGTAGGTGGCTATCGAGGCCGTCCTTTTTGCGCGAATCGGAATCAAAATGGCCAAAAGATAATGTTCAAATAGAAAGTGATGTCGAGTCGTCAGATTATTTCAAGCCAGTAGTTTATGTGTTAGAAAAACAACGTTCAATAATTGATTTTTCTCGATTTTCTTCACTGACTCGGCTTATGTCAACGTTATCACGAGTTATAGAAGCTGTAGATATCTGGAAAAATAGAAGTAGCGTTTCAATTTCACGCAAAGAGAAGGCGGAAAATATATGTTATAAATTAAGTTAGTCATTCTCGTTTAATAATGAATTGAATGCGATTAGGAAATTAAAAGATATTCCAGAAAATAGTAGAGTTACTCAATTAAATGCATTTGTCTATGAGCAAGGAATTTTACGAGCTGAAGGTCGGCTCAAAAATTTCGCTTGTCATTTTTCTTTCCATCAGATAATTTTAGATTGGAAAGAGTTTTTCACAAATCTTCTAACTAAACTTTAACATGAGAAATATTATCACGCAAGTCATGACTCAGTGTTAAATCAATTGCGTAAAAAATATTGGATTATTGGGTTACGACAGGGTTTACGGAGTTTGACAACTAAATCCATTATTTGCCGAATGCATCGCGCGCGACCGGAGAATCCAAAAATGGCAGCTTTGCCTTCGTCAAGACTAGCTTATTGTTTACGTCCTTTTAGCCATTGTGGTTTAGACTATTTCGGCCCTATGCAGGTAAAGATAGGTAGAAGGCGATGGAAGCGGTGGGGTGCTTTGTTTACGTGTATAACGACGAGGGCTATACGTATTGAACTTGCGCATACCTTAAATACGGATTCTGCCATAATGGCCTTTCGATGATTCACAGCTCGAAGACGTACTCTATTATACATATATTCAGATCATGGTACTAACTTTAAAGTATGAGCAAAGAGTTATTGGAAGCTTGTAAAGAAATAAATCGCACAGAAATCGATAGTTTTCCATGTAGGATTAATGTAGCATGGAAGTTCAATCTTCCAAATGCGTCGCACATGGGAGGAGCTTGGGGGCGTCTTATACGTTCCGTAAAAAATCTCGATAATAAATTAAAAATATATAATTGCTAACAGATTTGAAGAAAGCAAATTTCATGACTTTTATATATTAAAATAAGGCCAAAAATTCGCTTCATTAAATTCGTCACTCTCAAATTGCTTTAAATAAAAAAAAAACCTTCGTCACTCAATTTTGATATAAGTTTAAAGCTATACCTTAAGCGTGAGGCGTACATTACTTCATAATTGTTATAATAATATAATCGTCGTCGTCGTCGTCGTCTGTGTGTGTGCGTGTGTGTGTGTGTGTCTGTGAGTGTGTGTGTGTGTGTGTGCGTGTGTGTGTGTGTGTGTGTGTGTGTGTGTGTGGGTGGGTGGGTGAGTGGGTGGGTGAATGGGTCGGGGGTGTCTGTGTGTGTGTGTGTGTGTGCGTGCGTGCATGCATGCGTGCGTGCACGCATGTTTGTGTGTGTGTGTTGTGTGTGTAAGTGTGTATGTGTGTGTGGGTGTGTGCGTTTTGTGTATGTATGTGTGTATGTGGGTGGGTGTGGGCGTGTACGTATGTGGTCCACTTGTGTGGTCACTATCACTTATGATTAATTTCAAAATTTTTAAAATTAGTAAAAATTGACAAAACTTTTTTTTTTATTTTATACTCTAGATAGAAAATTTAATGCATACATTCATAAATCTGACTGAATTTCTTTGTTAAAGAAATGCAATCTTGAATTTTGAAAATTTGTAAATATTGGAAAAAATATATTTCTGTCTTTTTATACGTTAAATATGTCAAAATAATGCATACATTCGTAAAGCTAACTTAATTTTCTTTACATAGATGTATCTTACATAAATACACTCTCAAATTCTTTTTTGTTAAACAAAAACGATTTTCAGTTTAAGAATTTATACAAATTAAAAGAAAAAAAAACATTATTCATTTTATACGTATACTATATATATACATATATATATATATATATATATATATATATATATATATATACACGTATTTTCGTAGAGTATGTTTAATTTCGTTTCGATTCAATACATTATCGAATTACTTCAAAGCTATTTATGTTAGAGAATTTAAAAAAAGATAAGTAGAAATACACTTTTTAAACTATTTTTGAGCTAATTAACCACTTGCCATATTTTTTTTCAAACGAATAAAGACCTCGGGATTTAAAGAGTTAATATAACAATAATACGCAATTTAAAATAAGTTTATATTCATAAAATCAAATTTTCAGTGTAAATATTGAGTAAATAATTGTGCATTAAATCTCTTGTAGTCCAGCAGCCACTTTAATGATCCGTAGCCGGTCTGAGAGACCGGCTAACACCAAATTTTTTTAACGTATTTTGACCTGCTGAATCGGAATTTCTTGGTGTCGAAACCTGAAAGTGGTGCCTATAATTGTTAATTAACAATTAACAATTTTTATAAACAATTTTGATAATCGACTGTCTCGGTCTGGAAAAAAAATGGTTTAGATTCTTTGTAGAATTCTAAATAAAAAACGTTGTTTCAAATTTTTTTCTAATCCACTTAGTTGTTGAATAAAAAATACCCAAAATTTAAAAGAACTCGATATTCTGAAAATCTGACGGCTTATTACTCGGGGACCACTAACTTAATTTTATGTCTACATGGCTTAAATTTTTAATCTAATCATACACTGTTAGTGTGCAATAATTTAAATTAGTGTTATTGACCTACTAGCTGAATATTAGGCCTTTATTTCCATGCGTTTTACGACACGCGCATACGGGCAGTTCTGCACGCGACGGTCCACCCAGTCCGCGCCTCAAATCGCGTGGAAATAAAGGCCTAGTATTCAACTAATAGGTCAATAACACTAATTTAAACTATTCACAATATTATACTCTGTAATATTTTTATTACATATTACTGAGCTTGGGTTAGTTGGAGTTTCAGGTTCGAGGTTTATGATTTTAGTATTTTCACTTTATTTTATTGCAAATTATGTACTCAGCATGGATTAGTTGAGCTTATGGTTTGGCTTTGCGACTTTATTATACTGGGCATGGGTTCGTTGGGTTTAGGATTTGATGTCTACGGTTTTTGTATTTACATTCTTCTTTTATTGAAAAAAGCTGAACTTAGATTAGTTCGGCTCAGGATTTATGGAATGGTGTATGTGGATAGGGAATTACACGCCCATAGATTAGTTCGATATGTTAATTCCATACTACAAAACTGTACTTGCTGTCCCTCAATGTATAGAAATGTGAGAAAGTGTTAACAATATTGTGATAAAAGCTTTCAAAATTTAGAAGTAGTTTAATTTTCTAATATTTTTCGCGGTTACTCTAATATTCTCACTGAAATTATTTTCACTAGCAATTTATTCTTATTGTTTATCTCAATACAATGATGTAAATGAACCAATGATTCACAGGTAAAGAGCTGAGCTGCTACACGGCTCATCCACCGAGCTCATCTAGCTTAGACTCTCCGGTGAGGCAGCAAGAAGTCAAAGTAAAGGACGTTCATCGCCAACAGCAGCAGGAGGTCAGCATGCTTACATCGTATGTTCAAGAATCCGAACACAGGAGATCACAAAGTCCAGTGGTCGTTATATTGAACGAACAGAGTAAAGATATAATTGAACCTGTCGAAATCGCACAAAATGCTGCTATAGAAAATGACGGTGATCAGACAAGCGCAATTTCTACGATCGACGACGAGCATCTGGTTCAAGGATGTGTGGATTGAGTGCATTTCTTAGCTAACGTGGCAAAATAAATAAAAACCCGCTGCCAATTCATTGGCACTTAGCTTCCTCAAACTAAATTAATTGTTCCAATATGAAATTCTTTGTTCTAATAAATCAATTTTAAATTGCTATATCTCTTTCTATTTAAAAGCTCAAAAAGGTATGATTTTTTTATCATTGATGGTTTGTCCAAAGATATTCTTTTATAAAAATTACAGAACGATAGGTATCCTCATCACAGCAATTTTTTATCTGTACGTCATTTATTAAAATTATTTAAATATTTAAATTATATGTAATCAGATGTTAGTACATAGATTTACTGAATTCCAAATCATCTAAAAAAATTTGAACGATTTTCCATCATAGATTTAAGAGTTATAACCGTTTAATCTAAATATGACTCTTTTCATATATAACAAAAGAAGGGAAAGATCCTATCTAAAATTTGCGGTTAAAAAAGATAGGTAATTTTATAATAAATAAATAAATAAATAAATAAATATATATATATATATATATATATATATATATATATATATATATATATATATATATATATATCTCGAGCATTCCACACGTCCCGTTCACTTTGATGAGTGTGAAAAATCACCTATACGATTATATATAAAGATCCTATCTAAAATTTGCGGTTAAAAAAGATAGGTAATTTTATAATAAATAAATAAATAAATATATATATATATATATATATATATATATATATATATATATATATATATATATAGTTCTGGAATGGTCGGTGTATTTGGCATGCTCGAATTCGGTGTCTAACTTACCGAATGCGACAGACATCGAATTCGAGCATGCCAAATACACCGACCATTCCAGAACTGGTGTCATCCTGATACAAGAGGCCGCAGCACATAACAATATAAGTTTCCTTATCGATTTAAAAAAATAGTAAAATAGGAAAAAAGTTATAAAAAGAAAACAAGTCCATGAACCTATAAATTTCTTCTTAATTTCGAATCTTCATTAAGAAACGAAAAAAAATAAGCCCTGTTAGGTACAAAATTACCGTGCCGTTCTCGAAATATAAGCGATATATATTTTATTTTTAAATACATAAACTCAAATATCTCGGATCATAAAGATTGTAATGATCTGGGTAAAGAACTCAACCAAGAGATAGTAGAAAGCTAACGTGTTGTAAAATTTTAAATCAAATACGGACGATTTATTCCAGTTATCGTAAATGCTAAAAAGTCGATTTCTTTAAAAAAAAATTTTTTTTATCTTCATCAGAAAAAGATAAATCTTCGAAAATTTTGCTGAATATTCTTCTTTATATTAAATCATCTCAGTTTTATTAAAAAATTTTCATGTTTGTATTTCACAAACATAACCATATGAAAAAAATGACGATTTCGTGTGTAACAAAACAAGGGAAGTAGATTATTCAAAATTTCGGGTTGGAATAGATAGGTAAATTTATGCTCTTTCAAATTCATTATCACTTAATTGATGATATGATTTCTAAGGTATCAAATAACCCGAAAAACAAGAGCTCAAAATTCGAAAAACCGCTAAAAAAACACAAACGCATCGAAAAAAACAAAATTTTTTTGAGTAGCTGTTCTTATAAAAAAACAAAATAATGAGCCCTGAAAAATTACTTTTCACCGTGTATATTTAGAGTAATGCTAATACACATTCATACACCTTTATATATATATAGATGTAAATATATATATATATATAGATGTAAATATATATATATATATACATATATATACATATATATATATATATATATATATATATATATATATATATATATATATATATATACATATATATATATATATATATACATATATATATATATATATATATATATATATATATATATATATATATATATATATATATATATATATATATATATATATATATATATATATATATATATATATATATATATATATATATATGTTATTCTTATACCTTTTTAATAAAGCGTACGGAGGGGTCTTTGAAATTTGGCGCCGTTTTTTTTACACGAAAGTACTCATCAATATAAGCTCTTAAAATCTTTTTGAGCCATTAAGGTCCCCTGTGCGACCTAGTAGAGTGTTTTAAATTTTCAAAAGAGGCCAAAAAACGGCTATTTTGAAAAAATTCGAGGGTGCTTCCATTAATACCAATTTGAACGTACCAAAAAAGATTTCTTCATATTTTTACGTACTTTAAGAAACAAAATATTAGACCTCCTTGGCAGCTCAGTGATCACTCATACGGAGCTGAATATAAACCTAAAATTTTATTTAGGTCTATCACATCTCAAATTCTTCATCTTTAAATGACCTTTAATTCTCTTTTCTGTACGTTCAGAACAGTTTTTATAGCTAAAGATACAGCCACTGGAATTATGTACTTTTTTGAAAATCGTAAAGTTGGTACCACTGTAACTTTTTTCTGAGTCCCTTTTGAACCCTTTTGACCCATTGAGCTGCTAAAAGGGTCTAATATTTTTTTTCTTAAAGTTCATAAAAACATAAAAAATTCTTTTTTGGTATATTTAAACTGGTATTAATGGGAGTTCCTCGAATGTTGTGAAAATAGCTGTTTTTGGGCCACTTTTGAAATTTTAGAACACTCTACTAGGTCGCACAAGCTACCTTAGGGGCTCAACATTCTTTTAAGAGCTTTTTTGATGAGTAATTTGCCGATTTCTTATATGAAACTACTCATCAAAAAAGCTCTCAAAAAAGTGTTAAGCCCCTAAGGTAGCTTGTGCGACCTAGTAGAGTGTTCTAAATATATATATATATGGCTCAAACCATGCCAAAACGCACACGGCTCTACCCAAAAATGGTAAAGACTTAGAAAAACTTGTATGGGGTCAAAATTAAGGGTTTTTTATGTAGAATCAATAGCTATGTGGCGCTTTTCAAAATTTTCAAAATGGCGGTCCTAAAAACCCGATTTTCTGACCAGTTTTCCGAAAATTTTCCGATTAATCGTTCATAAAAATATAGATAAAAGACGAAAATTGTGACTAAAGGTCATTTTATATGTTTTCGGGTACGCTGAATCCGAATCCGCTGACCGTTTACCTTATCACTCCAGGATTTGCTCTAACCTCAAAAAATACCTCAAAAACGCTCAAACAGGCATGATTATGGCTAGATAAAGGTTCGTGACGATGCATTTGTTCGTTTCAAGGGTCGCGTATTTCAAATCCAAGGTCCGTTCAGCTCGTTCAGTCCAAAATTTGCCCCTAGCCTCAAAATATTTTTCAAAAACGCTCAAATAGGCATGATTACGGCCAGATTAAGGATCGTGACCATAAATTTATACGTTTTCGAGATCGCTGATTTTAAGTCTAAGGTCCGTTTAGCCCGACAACCCAAAATTTGTCGCTAACCTCAAAACGTACTTCAAAAATGCTCAGCGGGCATAATGACGGCCAGATGAAGAATCGTGACCATATATTTATACGTTTTTGGGGTCACTGATTTCAAATCCGAAGTCCGTTTAGTTCCATCAGCTAAAAATTTGTTTTTAACCTCAAAAAATACCTGACAAACGCTCAAATGGGCAGGTTCATGGCCAGAAATGGACTGTTATACTTTAAATCTCTACAACAACTCCCTTTTTATCTCTTGAAAATTTTCTGATAATAATACTCTTGTTTCGTAGTGGAATAAAACAGTGATTGCTTAAAATTTGTGGGACAGATGGAGCCTCGTCAAATCGTCTTTTTAATCTTCTTTGAGTGTTGCTGTGTGTTACTTTTGAATAATAAAAGAACTTTATATTTTTTATTGAATGGCATGCCCACTCATAAAGCTGCTTAGCTGTTAAAATGCTGTTGATTGCTAATGCTTGGAGGCTTGCGTTCCTAGCTCCTATTTTAAGAGTTCCACCAAGGCCATCATGTGGGCCTTTTCCGTGAGCCGTCGCGCAAAAATGCCATTCTGATTTGATACCAAAATCATTTTCATGATTACATACATTTTGAATATTAAATAGATTTTTAAAATGTTGTTTTGCTCCATCAGAAAAGTAGATAATCTTTGTAACTTTGTGTTTTTTCTTTAGGTAATCAATTATTATCGAATTACACACATACACCGCTGCAGAGTCGTGAGTATTTGATTCAGAAATCACGATTATATTTCCATGTTTTAATTCACCTTCATCTCGATAATAATAAACTACAGTATATACTGTGGCTTGATTATTATTATAGTGAAAAGCTTGAGCTGCTTTTTGAACAACGAAAGCAAAATTCTCTGAATAATCTGGTAGCACAAGAATTTCTCCTGGCTTTAAGCTTCCCTTCAATTGCTTAAAATATTCTGATTGTTGTTTGTTAATATAATCATGAGGTTTTAATGATTTTAACCGATGACCAAGAAGTTCGAGGAAATTTTCAGTAGTTGTGTTTGATGTAATCATAGTTGTTCTATCTGTCGAATGCCAAGAGCTAAAAGTTATATCCTTTACGTCTGCTTTTTCCAAACCTGATTCAAGCTGGGATCTGAGCTTATCGTAATTAGGGCAGTTTTTGCATTCGTTAAGAAAACATTCTCTATTTGAGTTACGGCATACCATGAGATTAAGACAATCGGTATAGTTTTTTAATGGGAATTCTGATTTAGCCATCAGGTCAGATAAATTGATGGCATCGAGCAAAAGCTTGACATTCTCATGAATCACACATACGCAAACAATATGACTACCATTACTTTCGGGTAAAATACAATTTTGTGGTCGTAATAGGCAAAACTTTGAAAGACCTATAGTAGTATCTGGATGCTCTCCACAGAATTTGAAATATAATTCTTTTAAGCTAAACATTGTCAGTCTCTTCTGTTTGAGGACTTTTTCTCCATCAATCTCAACAGATTTTTTATTTCTATATCCTGGGAGAATTCTGCTGTTAGAATTACATTCATAGAATTGTTTCACTCTATTAACCGTAGTTTGTGGCAGCGATTTACCTATTTTTGGGAGGGGTCTAGAAAAAGAGCCATTCGTGGCTTTTAATTCTTTAGCTTTTCTAATGGAGTAAGTCGTAGTATTGAATAGAGAAGAAATCTTCTCTATTGACCATTTTGATGGCAGTATGGTTAGAATAGCTATCCTGTCGGGATCGTGCTGTGACAACGATGAAAATTTTTCTCTTAAACCTTCGATGATTTCATGGAGGTTTTCTTCAGCATTTGAAGAAGTCGAACTGTCAAGATCTAATTGCACATTCTTCTCTAGGCTATCTTCATTTGCACTGTTAGATACAGAAGTATTGTTCAAATTGTCATTCACATTTTCATCATGAGTATCATCATTGTTGGAATTGTGGTTCACGTCTTCATTATGAGTATCATTACTAGTATATGATATTTTCCTACATCCACTGCAAATCATATTCTCTGCAGAAGCAAGCCCGAAATGTCTGCAAAGCCTAGCTGGTAGTGGTCGTAATGATTTGCCTATGTAAGCTACCAATTTGAACGGATTGCAACAGCGATCTGTTCGAAAAGAAACGGACCTTAGACTTAAAATCAGCGATATCGAAAACGTATAAATTTATGGTCATGATCCTTAATCTGGCCGTAATCATGCCTATTTGAGCGTTTTTGAAAAATATTTTGAGGCTAGGGGCAAATTTTGAGCGTTTTTGAGGTATTTTTTGAGGTTAGAGCAAATCCTGGAGTGATAAGGTTAAACGGTCAGCGGATTCGGATTCAGCGTACCCGAAAACAGATAAAATGACCTTTACTCACAATTTTCGTCTTTTATCTATATTTTTATAAACGATTAATTGGAAAATTTTCGGAAAACTGGTAAAAAAATCGGGTTTTTAGGACCGCCATTTTGAAAATTTTGAAAAGCGCCACATAGCTATTGATTCTACATAAAAAAAACCTTAATTTTGACCCCATACAAGTTTTTCTAAGTCTTTACCATTTTTGGGCAGAGCCGTGTTCGTTTTGGCATGGTTTGACCCATATATATATATATATGTGTATATATATATGTATATATATGTGTGTGTGCATATTAAACGAGACGCTCCATTCAAAATTGGTAGAAAAAGCAATGTTTCATGAAAGTTAGCGCTCAAGAGGTTAAAATAGAACATAATTACAGGAGTGCCAATTTGACGATTTCCGAAAAAGTACCTACCTTCCTGAAGCTGTAACTTAGGTTATACGAAACGGATTTGAACGTACCAAGAAAAGAAGTTAAAGGTCTTTTTTCAAGACGAGGAATTTGGGATGATGTCAACCTAAATCCGTATCGATTTGAAAAAACACTTAACCTCAATATCTTAAAAAATTAAATATCTCATGATCTGAAAGAACATGCAGGTCATGACATAGTAAAAACCTATCTTTTTGTAAAATTTCAGATAAGATGCTACCGATTTATTTCAGTCATCGTCGGAAAATTCAAATCAATTTCTTTTAGAAAATTATCTTTTTCTCGCGGGAGCTAAAGAACCTTTTAATATTACATTTGAGTCAATATTTATTTAATATTTTGTTGTATAAATAAGTAAAGAAATAAAAATCGTCATTTTTATGAAAAAAATGTAGTCGCAGGAAAACTGTTAATTTGATTGGCCTAAGAATGTGTACGCTGTGGTTCTTGGGGTTGCCGATTACGAATCTGAACTCAGATTTTAAAATTCAAAATGACGGATCCAAGATGGCGGCCAAAAATTGTAATTTGACTGTATTTCGCTAAAAATTTGTATACAGGGGTTTTCGGGGTCACGGATTACGAATCTGAATTCAGATTTTGAAAAGTCAAAATGTCGGATCCAAGATGGCCGCCAAAAACTCAAAGATTACTGATTTTGAAAATTCTCAGTGGTGAGTCCAAGAATAAGGCCAAAAATTGAAATATTATTGGATTTCGCTAAAAATTGTATATATGGGTTTTCGGGGCGGCTGATTGGCAAAAATTGAAATATTACTGGATTTTAAATTATTTACGTTTCGTGTACAGTTTATCAATCAATAATTTTGAATATTTTTTATTCTTCGCAAATGAAGCATATAAATTTTAACTTTTTGTAGTATGAAAAATATTAATATCAAAAACAGTTAATAATTCGTCTTTGGCTATTGGTTTACCTTTACTTTTCTTTTGTAGTGAATAAAGGTTCATTTGCTCAACAATTAAATCTAATTAATCATTAGAAAACAAACATAAGAATATATCCCAATGTGTGGTTACATTGTCCGGAATATTTGGATCGAAAGTTTCAGTAAATGGAAAATCATCTCTGGTTCTTCCACTCTTCGTCCACTTATCAATATTAATGCTCTCTAGAATCATTCTCATCAGAAGAATCCGAGTCGGAATCACCTTCACCTTCTACACTTTCGAAATCAACTTCACCACTAGGAATATCAACGATATTACAAGATTATTTCTATTGTAACAATATATAAAAGAAAAGTGAATATTAATCGTGAAAACGTTTTTATGTATTCATTTATTTATCTTACCTAGACCAATTAGGGTTTAGGTGAAGTGAAAAAGCTATCAGTAAGCCAAACAGACCACATATCTACATCTGATAAAATATCATTTATTGAAAATTATCCCAGAATTCTGCAGGTGTTTTGGTGCTCCAACCCCAGGTGGCGACTGAATTTTTGTGTCTATAATCAAATTATAAATTTTTAGAGTATATAGTTTATGGGGCATGATGCTCTACTTTGTGAGGTCATATTTCTGTTATAACAACTTTTCCGTGTTAGAGATCACGTTTGAGTGGCGGGCTAACGGAATAGTAAATAGAAACTTTTTTCGCTGATTCTTTGTGATAATCGCGTAATTCTTCACCAGTCATTTTCACGACTAATATTCACTTTTCTTTCATATCTTGGTATACAAGAAACAATCTTGTAATAAGTTTTAGAAGTATGGATGAGATCGCTGATATTCCTATTGACTCTGAATCTATTGATGGGTTATGTGAGTCCGATGTTGAAGATGATTCCGAAAGTGTAGAAGGTGAAGGTTATTCCGACTCGGAATGTTCTGATGAGAATTATTCTAGAGAGTAATTGTCGAGCAAACCAACCTTTATTCACTACAAAGGAAAAGTAAAGCTAAACCAATATCTAAAGACAAATTATTAACTTTTTTGCTATTAAAATTTTGATGGGCGTCAAAGAATCTCCCTCTTACCGTAATTCTTGGTCATCAGATCCGAAATTGAACGATTCGTACGTAAGCAAACGGATGACGGTAAATCGGTTTGGTCTTTTTCTGAACCATTTACACTTGAACGACAACAGTCAGGAACCGAAAAAGAGGATAATAACTATGATAAATTATACAAACTGAGACCATTATTAGATAAACTAACAAAAACTTATAAAAACTGCTGGATCCCGAGTGAATATCAATCTGTTGACGATTCTATGATAAAGTTCAAAGGCCGCAGTAGTATGAAACAATACATGCCAAACAAGCCCATAAAACGCGAATATAAAATTTGGGCACGCGTAGACTCATCACGATACGTATGCGAGTTTCAAATGTATACGGGTTAATGTGCTGAAAAACAATTACGTGCACCTGTTATAGAGGATTTGACGCGTAACTTAGTGGGGAAACCATAAATTTTCTGACAATTACTTTACTGGTCTTGATCTTATGAAAGACTTGAAAAAAGATGCAATTTTCGCTTGTGGAACAGTTTGTCGTAACCGAAAACGTTTGCCAAAAAGTGAGATTCATGATAAAAAATTGGATCGTGGCAATATGAATACCGTACTTGTGGTGATCGAATTATCTGGATCAAATGGATAGATAAAGAAGCTGTTTTCTTTTTATCCAACTGTCATGATCCTTGCGAAGTTACTGTTACAAATAGGGCACAAAAAGAAGAGTCGGCTAAAACTATAAATTGCCCAGTTATTTGCTCGGATTATCATAAAAATATGGGATATGTTGATAGATCCGATGACCTTGTATAAACTTACAAAATTGATAGAAATGCTAAAAAATGGTGGCACCGCATATTCTGGCATTTTGTAGATTTAACTATAATAAATGCGTTGATTATTCACAATTCAAAAAATTTGGAACATAGTATGAAATTAATAAACTTCAGATTACTTTTGGCTGATCAACTAGCAGACGATCGTTTTCCAACACCGAAAGGTAGGAAATGCCAAGAAAAATCTCCTTCTAATGTAAACAGTAAACCTCAAATATCTATTGAAAGAGGGCGCTCTCAATCTGCTCACATGCTCCTAGTTTTAATGACTTTGAGACGTTGCGGTCTGTGCAGTACCGAAGCTAAACCATGGAGAACTAAATGTTTTTGCAGTGCTTGCAATGTGCCACTCTGCTTAATACAGAAACCAAATTGTTTTTACAATTACCATCGATAAATATAAATTATATTATGCAAATAAAATAAAATTTTTCAGAATACGAGGGTAGTTCAATAAGTCTTTAGAATGACCAACAGATGGCGCGCGAATCGCTCCAAATCATCTGTTTTCAGTCAGCACCACTCCCGACTAGATATATGGTGCAGTCACAGTCCACATCTTCTGAGTTTACGTGTTTTTATAACCAATTGAAAAAAAAAAAATTGCTTGTTAAGAAAAATGGAAAAAAACGAGTTCAGAGCGGTAATTAAACATTTTCATTTAAAGGGTTTAACTCCATATGAGATAAAAAATGAATTGGACTCAGTTCATGGCACATCTGCCCCTGCCTTAGCAACGGTTTATAACTGGGTAAATGAATTTAAGCGTGGTCGTACATCAATAAGTGACGAACCACGTTCAGGAAGGCCCGTAGAAGCAACTACTCCCGAAATCATCAATAAAATCCACGATATGGTGTTGAAGGATAGAAGATTAAAAGTGCGTGAGTTAGCTGAGGCTACAAGGATATCTATAGGTGCAGTTGTTTCAATTCTACATGAAAAATTAGGCATGAAAAAGCTATCGGCAAGATGGGTGCCGCGTTTGCTCTCAGCTGAGAATAAACGCAATAGAGTGGTCGCCTCTGAGGCTCTTTTGGCGCGCATAAGTCGGAATCCTGAGAAATTTTTTCGTCGATTTGTGACTGTGGATAAAACATGGATACACCACTACACTCCTGAGACAAAGGAACAATCCAAACAGTGGATTTCCACAGGCGAACCAGCTCCAAAGAAGGCAAAGACCGTAAAGTCAGCTGGTAAGGTTATGGCTACAGTTTTTTGGGATGCACATGGAATTATACTTATTGACTACTTGGAAAAGGGTAAAACAATTACTGGTGAGTATTATGCATCATTATTAGAGCAGCTGAAAGAAGAAATTAAAAAAAAACGACCACATTTGGCGAGAAAAAAATTCTCTTTCATCACGACAACGCCCGAGTTCACACATGCTTCGTTTCAATGGCTAAAATTGAAGAACTAAAATTCGAATTGGTCGAACACCCACCGTATTCACCAGATTTAGCCCCCAGTGACTTTTTCTTATTTCCAAACTTGAAAAAATGGCTCGGTGGACAGAGATTTACGGACAACGAAGACGTCATTGCCTCTGTAAGTGCTTATTTTGAGGAACTTCCGAAAACGCACTTTTCTGAAGGATTAAAAAAACTTAAAAAGCGATTGACCAAGTGTATAGAGCTCCAAGGAGATTATGTTGAAAAATAAAAAAAAATTTACCCAAAAAAAATTGTTTTTATACTTTATTCTAAAGACTTATTGAACTACCCTCGTAAGTTAGATGAAAAACAAAAACCTAAAATAAAAGAAAAAAATTAAATAAAAAAAATATGGAGACAATGACCGTGCGTGTGTCTAGAGTCAACTAACCGCATAATACAAAATGCTAAAATTAATAATCTTCGAATTTTTGGCCGCGAACTTGGATCGGTCATTTTTAATTTTCAAAATCTGACGCGCGCACACACACACACACACACACACACACATACTCACACATGCACACGCACACATACACGTGCACGCACACGCAAACGCACACGCACACGCACCCGCACACGCACACGCACACGCGCACACACACATATTAATTATACATCTAGTTACCCTGGTAGAAATTTATCCCGTCCACTTTATAGATCTATGTAGAATAATCTCGCACTGTGTAGATCTATGTAGGCAAACTAGATAGTTACTATAAAGGCGTGTAACGGTCCACCCTTCTAGTTTCCCATATTATTTGCCCCGATAAAACTAGATAAGCAAAATTATGACAATAACAACCACTTAAAGGTTATGTTTTAAGAAACAGAAGCATAATCTATTATGCTTATTATGTATTATTTTGATTTAAAGGTATTTACTTGTTATTGTTCACCTATTACCAATGTAAATAATTGTAAATAACCTCTAAAGTGTAAGGTTATCTAATTTTTGATACATCAAGTTTTTGTAGTTAAGAACTCAATAACAATATTATGTTACACATATATATTAAACAACCAAAATAAGATAATAATCTGAATATCCAAATAACTAAGTATATGAAGTATTAGTGCATATATTTATTTTGTTTATGTAAAATTATTTTCCTTACATTTGATTATGTTCCATCCTAAATACAGGCTTGGTTTCCAAACCTGTATGGTTTATGTACGGAAAACTATTTTCACACACATTTATTATCAACTGAATAATTTTCTATTTTTATAAAGAAATAATGTATTTGAGTTATTATATACATATGTTCTATTTTTGTATTTCCTACTGTGATTAATTTATAATCAAACACTTTCATTTGACATCTATGGCCAGTTAATACATAGTAATTTGTTACTTATAAAGAAAATTATCGTCTACATGTGTTCGACTAATGTGTTTGTCTTTGAAAATGTTGTCACGGATGAGCAGTTTATGTATTATAAAAACTCGCAGATGGATACAAAATTATTTGTAGTTCTGAAATTAAAATTCTAGTTTTTAAATAAAGCATGTCATAAAGTACATATTTGTACATATGATATTATTATTATTTATACATTACTTTTCAAGAAACAACTACATCAATCAATAACATTATTTTATGATCACTGTTTTTCATATGCAAGGAACATTGTTTCTAAATTTTCATTTCTTAGGTTAGATATGCATTCTGACTACTTTTATATGTAAATAGTATGGATATAACTGTAGATCTTATTATTATAATTGAAAACTTGCATGTTAAACTTTATTTAACATTAATTTTTACAATAAAACTTCTGTTCAATAAATAATATATAACCTCACAGATTTTATACGTACATATTATTATTGAGAAAACTATATAGATCTGTGTGGATTTATCGAGGTTTGTACACTCTTGTACTATCTAGTTTGCCTATAAAGGCCGTTATAGCGAATGTGGCCGCCACGATAAGATTTCTACCAGGGTAATAACGTATGTTTAGTCTTATTATTTTGGTATCTTTATTTATATTATAGATTCCCAAGAAGTCAACAGATTCCGAATGAACGTAGCTTATTTTGTTCAATGAATTATTTAACTTCATTTTGTTATTATTGTATTCTTTAATAGCATTCTTTTTATTACTATTAACTTTTATTTTCTTTTATTGTTGTTAATATTTAATTGTTAAATAAACAAATATTGTTTATTATTTTATCTCTGTAAATAAATGATTATTTATTTAACTAAATGCCTCTCCATACCCCCGCCCCCCCCCTCGCTCAATCGCCCGGCGGGGGGAACTATTGTTACAGGTCATATATAGTTTCGAACAGTTTTAAACATATGGGTTAACAAAAATCTAAAAAAAAGTACAATCATTCTACATACCGATAGAAACATTTTTATTCAAATAATTTTTTTAATTTTTTTATTTCGTTTTTTTTATTTTATTTATAAATATATATTCTTGATTTTGCAGAGAATCTACCATGTATATATACTGCCGTACAAATCAATACTGCTGCCAATTCATTTTCACTTAGCTTTCTCAAACTAAATTAATTGTTCCAATATGAAATTCTTTGTTCTTATAAGTTAACTTAGTTATCTCTCCTTTGCTTCAACTGCAGACGAAAAATAAAACATTAATAAAAAAAATATAACCTCAAATATCTTGAAAAATAAAAAGTTTTTTTATTTTGGTCAAGTAGCTCAGCCAAGACTATCAAAAGATAGTGGAAACATTTTCCGTCCTAATTTATTTATAAAGATTTTCCGTCATATGTTTCCAAAATATCGCCGTTTAAAAAAATGACGTTCTCATGTACAACAAAAGAATGAAAATAGCTTATACAAAATTTCGTATCGGGAATGGTAGATAATTTTATTCTCTTTCAAATGTACTTACTCTGAACCCATCATATTATTTCTACATACCAAATTAATTTACCACATTGAATTCAGAGTAACGTAAAATAGAGAAATCGTTGTAAAACAAAAACGAGTGGATGAATCTTAAAATTTCTTTATAATTCAGAATCCTCATTAAGAAATGAAAAAAATAAACTCCAGTTTGCTAAAAATGACCACGCCGTTCTCGAGATATAAGCGAAAAAAAAAGTTTGAAGAAAAGATAACCTGACACATCTTGAAAAATAAAAGTTCTCAAGAACTGGGCAAACAACTTAGCTAAGAGATAATTAAAAGATACCTTTATTGAAATTTCCAAAAAGAAAAATACCGATTTAATCAAGTTATCGTTCGACATAAAAAATTGATTCTTTTTACAAAATGATTTTTTTCTCGGCAAAAGAACAATAAATACCTCAAACACTTTACTGAATATTGTACTCTATATTACTGATCATTTCAATTTTTGTCAATACATTTCCATGAAATATTTCCGAGATTTAATCGTTTACAATAACATGACGTTTCCGTATATAACATAAAAAAGAAAATAGGTTATAAAAAATTTCCGGTCGGAAAAGATAGGTAATTTAAGCTCTATCTAATGCATTATCACTAAATTGATGATATTATTTCTAAAGTATTAAAAAAAAACGGAAAACTAAAAATCAACAATCGAAAAACCGATAAAAAACGAAAACGCTTTAATCTACAAAAACCAAATATTTTTGAACCGCCTTCCTTTAAAAAAAAAACAAAAAACGTAAACCCTGAAATAGTAAATTTAACCGTTGATTATTCAAGATATGGTGATATACATCCATACATACACAGATACACACACACGCACGCACTCACTCACACACGCGCACACACACACATCCATACGGAAGTTTTCTCGAAAAACCCTGTGTACCAAGTATTATATATTTTTATCGGAATATGGATAAAATTAAGAAAATACTATAGTTACTGACTCTGCCATTTAATTTTTTCATATTCTGATTTTATGACTTTACAATCGTAATCAGCGACCCTGTAAACCCCTGTATATCAAATGCGTATATGTAATACTGTAGATTATTTATACTTACCTTTAAAGAGGATGGGTGACGTCCCTGACCAACCTGTGAGGTTTTCCGCTTAGCAAAACCTCTCCATAGACTTCCTCTTTACGGTTTCAGTTTAATCGAGACCCTCAGTGAAGGCACTTGACCAATCTTCTTTCGAAAAAAAGTCACAGGTATTGACCGAGAAAAAGTCACTGAGCCACTGGGGCTCTGTCTTTCTCTATGCGTGAACGTTGGTATATGTACACGTGTTTGTATATGTGGGAGTGTGATGTTACATAAGAGGAATCCTATCCTCAAAACTTTTTTTGGATGGTCAAGAAACTCTACGGTAACCAAACAATCTATCATACCGCTGTTTGGAATTATCAATCAACTAAGGGCGGTAAAATAAAAATGTTCACATTACCGACCATTTTTTAATAGAGAATATATTCAAATTATTGACACCTAGAGAAAGCGCTGCAAAATGGCGAAAATTAAAAAAAAATTTCACATTGAAGCACAAAATTCATATTTGGACTTATCGACTGATAACAGCAGTTGTCCGGTAAAAATATGAGAAGATGGTAGAAAGTTTTTTTTAAATCAACAAATACATAAGTATATATACCCTGCATCACATTATTCGTTGACGATAAAGTTAATTTCATCATTATGGATCCCACAAAGATTTGTAGCCATAATTAGTCGGAGACGATCGACTAACACATTAGGATCACGCCAATCATCAAATCCGTATTTTCGAACTCTTTTTTTTCTGTAATTCTCATATGAATACTCAATATATCCTTGGAATCTAGAACTAAAATTAGATTGTAATATTGGTGAACTAGTAGCAATCAGACTATTACTATCATAAGTGGATGGAATAGATTAATCTACACTACTGTCAGTGTCCAGTGGAGAATTGCTAGTCAAAGATTTTTTACGAAGAATCGTACGTCCTCCCTAACCAGAAATTCTTCGTACCCCTCCCTAGCCAGAAATTCTTCGTACCCCTCCCTAGCCAGAGATTCTCCATCTTCCTCACTATTCTCATCGGAAGTCACGCAATTTTTTTAAAATTTTGAATCTTCTCTTTTGGAGTCTCAAGATTTATTGTTCACTTGATAAGTTAGGGTTCATTCTGCAGCTTACGTCTTTTCAAATTGATCATATCAATTATGTTCATCCTTCTGTATATAAAAAAAAATCGTCTGACAATACTGTAGGAGATGTATTACTATATTAAAATACATGTCTACTCTTGCACTGGGGAATAGTGTCAGTCGTAGATTGTTTCTTCTCGAAACGTTAACCATCTTGATTAGTAGATTGCAAAATAGGGGCAATAAACTTAATTAATTTATTACTCTTTAAACTACAGATCGACTTATCTGCGCTGTAACGTTTCTTATGAACACTCTTAGCTTTGACTATACTATGACAGTTTATTATATCTGCAGAACTGATAAGATTTTCATTAAGGACTTTTTTGAAGAGTAATTCAATCAACCTTTCAGTTATAGGATATCTTATATCGTTTACTTTGACATGATTATCTTCAAACTCAATGGGCAAGTTACCGAACATGAACTTATTTCCTTGCTGATAAACTCCATACACAGTATCAAGTTATCTTTTATAATTTTGATTAAGCTACCAGAGCTACTTATGAATGAGAGCAACAGTCTTCTCTTTGCTGAATGAAAGATCTCGAACTGAATTATATAAAGCCTAGAAGAAAACTATAAGTAGCTCGATATATTTTCTGATGTACTGGACAAGTATAATGATAGTAAACATCGAACTATTGGTATGAAGCCTAACAAAGTCACTACTACCAATCCGGCTCAAGTTCTGAAACGATTTTCTCGCGAGAATCAATTGGTGAAAAAGAAGAAGCCAAAATTCAAGGTTATTGGCAACGTATGTGTCAGTTAGGCTAAATAAATTGTTCGAGAAGGGTTACATACCCAACAGGTTCACTGAGATATTTACTGTGAATAGAATCGCAACGACTAATTCTGTGACTTACCACCTGTCAGACTATCAAGGTCAACCCATAACTGGTCCATTCAAGTATACGTCAAGTGGTTGGGATTTGATAGTTCCCCCAACAGTTGGATTGATAAACGTGAAATGTAAATAGATTCTACTTGTAAATCACAGCGTAACAGATTTATGTCATAGCGAAACATTTTTATATTATAGAGTAACATTGTTATGTCATAGAGTGTCAAATTTATGTCACAGAGTGACAAATTTAGAGTTACAAATTTATGTCACAGAGTGACAAATTTAGAGTTACAAATTTATGTCAGAGAGTGACAAATTTAGGGTTACAAATTTATGTCACAGAGTGACAAATTTAGAGTTACAAATTTATGTCACAGAGTGACACTTTTCTGTCATAGAGTAACATTTTTATGTCACTGTGTTAATTCTTAGATGTTGATTATGCTATAAATAGAGCATGGAACAACATGGAATATCTACGAGAGGATATCCTTCGTGAATCGCGAGAAGGTATCATGAGCAAATGCAAATCTTTAAGACAGAGTGGTGCAAGTGTAGAAGCGAATTCTTTGGGATCAATCATTGATCCGTTTGGAAATTTCAATATCGCTAGAGGAAACAAGCATATGATGGCTGAGGACATTAATGAGTTTGATAAAACACAAGACATTGACAATTCAGTTCGCGATCTTTCATTCAGCAATGAGAAGACTGTTGCTCTCATTCATAAGTAGCTCTGGAAGCATAATCAAAATTATAAAAGATAACTTGACACTGTGTATGGAGTTTATAAGCAAGGAAATAAGTTCATGTTCGGTAACTTGCCCATTGAGTTTGAAGATAATCATGTCAAAGTAAACGATATAAGATATCCTATAACTGAAGGGTTGGTTGAATTACTCTTCAATAAAGTCCCGAATGAAAATCTTATCAGTTCTGCAGATATAATAAACTGAATCTTTACACCAACTTAAACATGCCAATTGCATCGGGGACGGTGATTCAAAAACTTTTAAAGGTATCGTAGTCTCGCAGCCTTATAAAAATTTGTCAGTAACGAAGAAAGAGTTCATGGACCACGTGCAGAAACGGATGGGTACTCTTCTTCGAACTTTAAAAAAGAAAACTGTCGCAAGAGGTATTTAAGTAATTTCTCCTATTTATGCTGAATTGAGCAGCAACGATCTGCTGACTCGTTGCCTCGGCGGATATACGCAAAATAGTAACGAGAGTTTCAACTCAATCGTGTGGTGTACGGCTCCGAAATCAGTCTCCAGTGGCAAGCACGTTCTTGACACTGCAGTATACATTGCCGCAGGCATTTACAACAATGGCCTGTCAAGCATCATGAAGTTTATGCAGAAATTAGGCCTTAAAATAGGACCAAATTGTTTCAATTTCTGCATTGAAACTGATGAGCGGCGGATCAAGTTTTCGGAGCGGTCGCTCACAGATGCAGCCAAGAAGGCCCGATTAGATTCAAAATCAATGAGAAAGGAAGAGCAGGAGGCAAATATTAATTTGGATGGCCAAATGTATGGTGCAGGCATCGCAAATTAAAGGTAAACAAAAAATATCGATGATTTAAATGCATGTGAAACTTTAAACGCGTTTTTCTCAAAACCGAATTCTTTTTATAAACAATTTACATTGTTTTTTTCGGAGAAAAATTGCCATTTTTTCAGAAGTGCGCCATTTCTACAAAAATTGAAATACAAAAAACCCTACGTACTTCCAGAGTTAACGTTATATAGATTTAAAATTTCTTTGGTTTTTTGTTCCAGGTCTCATACTTTCCGAGAAAAATGTTCTCCCGTTTGGAGGTTTGAGAAAAAGGCTTCTCACGAGATTGCCTCTATAGCCGCCATTTTGTATTTAAATGTAAAAAAAATATATTTTTGTACCTCAATATATGTATAGTAACCCCTCAAAATAGACATTTGATCCCTTCTTTCCTACTCTTGTTAAAAATCGTACAAATTACGCATATTTTCGGGCCGCTAGAGTGGTGTTACCCCTTAAAGAATAATAAATTAATTAAGTTAATTGCCCCTATTTTGCCATCTACTGATCTAGATGGTTATCGTTTCGAGAAGAAACAATCTATGACTGACCCTATTCCCCAGTGCAAGAGTAGATATGTATTTTAATAAAGTAATACATCTCCTACAGTATTGTCAGACGATTTTTTTTGATATACAGAAGGATGATCATAATTGATATGATCAATGTGAAAAGACGTAAGCTGCAGAATGAACCCTCACTTATCAAGTGAACAATAAATCTTGAGACTCCAAAAGAGAAGATTCAAAATTTTAAAAAAATTGCGTGATTTCCGATGAGAATAGTGAGGAAGATGGAGAATCTCTGACTAGGGAGGGGAACGAAGAATTTCTGGCTAGGAAGGACGTATGATTCTTCGTAAAAAATCTCAGACTAGCAATTCTCCACTGGACACTGAAAGTAGTGTAGATTAATCTATTCCATCCACTTATGATAGTAATAGTCTGATTGCTGCTAGTTCACCAATATTACAATCTAATTTTAGTTCGAGATTCCAAGGATATATCGATGATTCATAAGAGAATTACAGAAAAAAGAGAGTTCGAAAATACGGATTTGATGATTGGCGTGATCCTAATGTGTTAGTCGATGGTCTCCGACTAATTATGGCTACAAATCTGTGTGGGATCCATAATGATGAAATTAACTTTATCGTCAACGAATAACGTGATGCAGGGTACATATACTGATGTATTTGTTGATTTAAAAAAAACTTTATACCATCTTCTCATATTTTTACCGGACAACTGCTGTTATCAGTCGATAAGTCCAAATATGAATTTTTTGCTTCAATGTGAAATTTCTTTTTAATTTCCCTCCATTTTGCAGCGCTTTCTCTAGGTGTCAATAATTTGAATATATTCTCTATTAAAAAATGATCGGTAATGTGAACATTTTTATTTTACCGGCCTTAGTTGATTGATAATTCCAAACAGCGGTAAGATAGATTGTTTGGTTACCGTAGAGTTTCTTGACCATCCAAAAAAGGATTTTGAGGATAGGATTCCTCTTATGTAACATCACACTCCCACATATACAAACACGTGTACATATACCAACGTTCACGCATAGAGAAAGACAGAGCCTTAGTGGCTCAGTGACTTTTTCTCGCTCAATAGCTGTGACTTTTTTTCGGAAGAAGATTTGTCAAGTGCCTTCACTTAGGGTCTCGATTAAAAGGAAACCGTAAAGAGGAAATCTATGGAGAGGTTTTGCTAAGCGGAAAACCTCACAGGTTGGTCAGGGACTTCACCAATCCTCTTTAAAGGTAAGTATAAATAATCTACAGCATTACTTATACGCATTTGATAGACAGGGGTTTACGGGTCGCTAATTACGATTCTAAAGTCATAAAGTCAGAATATGAAAAAGTTAAATGGCAGAGTCAGTAACTATAGTGTTTTCTTAATTTTATCCATATTCCGATAAAAATGTATAAGACTTGGTACACAGGGGTTTTCGAGAAAACTTCTGTATGGAAGTGTGTGTGTACGTGTGTAAGTGAGTGCGTGCGTACGTTAAATTTACTATTTCAGGGTATACGTTTTTTGTTTTTGTTTTTTAAAGGAAAGCGATTCAAAAATATTTGGTTTGTGTATATTAATGCGTTTTTGTTTATTATCGGTTTTTCGATTGTTGAGTTTTAGTTTTTCGTTTTTTTTAATACTTTAAAAATAATATCATCAATTTAGTGATAATCCTTTTTCTGTTATATACTGAAACGTCATGTTATTGTAAATGATTATGTCTCGGAAATATTTCATGGAAATGTATTAACAAGAATTGAAATGATCAGTAATATAGAGTACAACATTCAGTAAAATGTTTGAGCTATGCATTCTTCTTTTGCCGAAAAAAAGAATGGTATTATTCTTTTTGCAAATTTCAAAAAAGGCATCTTCTAATTATCTCTTAGCTAAGTTGTTTGCCCAGTTCTTGAGAACTTTTATTTTTCAAGATGTGTCAGGTTATCTTTTCTTCAAACTTTTTTTTATCGCTTATATCTCGAGAATGGCGTGGTCATTTCTTGCAAACTGGAGTTTATTTTTTTTTGTTTCTTAATGAGGATTCTGAATTATAAAGAAATTTTAAGATTCATCCACTCGTTTTTGTATTAGATCGATTTTTCTATTTTACGTTACTCTGAATTTAATGTGGAAAATTAATTTGGTATGTAGAATCAATATGATAGCTTCAGTGTAAATGCATTTGTAAGAGAATAAAATTATCTACCATTCCCGATACGAAATTTTGTATAAGCTATTTTCATTCTTTTGTTGTACACGAGAACGTCACTTTTTTAAACGGCGATATTTTGGAAACATATGATGGAAAATCTTTATAAATAAATTAAGACGGAAAATGTTTCCACTATCTCTTGATAGTCTTGGCTGAGCTACTTGACCAAAATAAAAAATCTTTTTATTTTTCAAGATATTTGGGTTATTTTTTTTTATTAATTTTTTATTTTACGATTGCAGTTGAAGCAAATGAGAGATAACTAAGTTAACTTATAAGAACAAACAATTTGTTTTTGGCAATTTTATCAAATAGCCCGTACCCTATTTAGCTTAGAGCAGCAACAAAGTTAATTTATTATTGTCAAATTTATTTTTAAATAATTTTTGAAGTTTGTTAAAATCGTCAGAATGTGGTGTGCAATGGAAGTTAGCCGCGTTCGCCTCGCGGAATAGGACCGGGTCTAATGGAATTGCTGGACTGGTGTAGTTGTGTTTATAAGTATAGCGGAGGTTAGTGGTTACTATCAGTCTCGTGGCGGGAAATATAAACATGTACACAGCCCCGCAATCTACTAGGGTATCAACAGTTTCAACTGCTCCTCGGCCTTCGAGCCGTACAAGTCGTCCTGCGGCGCCGTCGATAGCATTAACATCCAGAGCCCCTCTATCCAGAAACCTCTTCCTAAATCGCCTGCATGCTGCCCCCGTCCAAGTCCAAGGATACGTTTCACGTAGGTAAGCAAAATAGCTAATCAAGATGTTTTTAAAATTATTTCTACGTTTATATTCCATAATATAACCTCCAGAATTTCACCAAGTAGATATATTAGTTCTTAGATGTTAAAGAATTTTGTTTATAATTTTTAATGTATAATGTAACTATTTAATAAATTTCAATACAGATGCCTCTACATGATTGAGCAGATTCAAGGTTCATATGGAATTCATATTTTCGTCAAGGCCTTGCAGCTCAACTCGAACATCATCGTGGCATAGGTGCGAATTGCAATGTCCCAAACATTGTTGAAACAGACCAAATCATTGAAATTAATGCAAGTAAAAGTTCATTTGTTCAAATTCGTGGCTCCATTCCATTATTTTGGCAACAAGCTCCAAAATTAAAATACAAACCAAAATCACAGCTAGGTCCACGTGAAAATCATTTGGTATAATTCTAGTTGATATTAGTATGAAAAATAAAATATTCTTTATTTACAATAAAAATTAATCATTTTGTACTTAATAGATTGACCAGAAGGGAGTAGAAGTAACATTAGAATATGCATATAAGGACATAGTGCAAGAGTTAAAGAACTAGAATATAAAGCTTTTATCTTTCATGCTTTATGTTGCAAAATGCAGTGTTATTACAGATTAGATATTCTGATGGCTCGTCTCGATCGAGAACAGATGGCTTCAGAATAAATTGCATTGATTGTTTAAATAGAACAAACGTTGTAAACAGGTATTTTAAAAGAACATTTTTTGCATAGTGAATTATATTAATTATAACACTATTTTATATAAGTATGTATACATAAATATATTTATTTTTGAAAGGTTTGGGCTGATAATGCTGATATAGTAAGTACTAATACTCAGGAACTAGTGCATTGAAAACAGATTTTACTAGAACAGGTTAACGAATTAAAATATGAGCTATGAGAGATAATGACAATTTCTTAACAAGATATTATAAAAATAATTTCGCTGATAATTTTCGACGGGTAAACAAGAATATTAATAATTAAATAATATTTTAAATTCTTTCAAACAATTATATATCAAAAATTAATTTTAGGATTCTATATATCTACTTTTGGGACGATATATGGTTCAAGATGGTGCCTGCTTAACGGTTTTATGTCCACTAGAGTCTGAAAGAAATTGGCGATATGCTACGTTCCTATTAGTGCTTTTGTTGGCATCAGCAATATTGGTTGCTCATATGATCATGCCTTCAACATATACTACAGAAATTCTACTTTACATGCTCTTATGTGCAACAATGGTGGCTGGTATATTTGCGACAATTGTTCATCATGGAAAGCAATACGTTGACAAGCCCAAGCTATTGTAATTTTAGTCATAATAAATACTATATATTTTATTTAATACCTTAAAAAAATATTGTATTATTATTGTAAAAATGTGCAAGTCAATCTCGATTAATTAATTAATAATAATTAATCAATTTATAAAGTTAAATAAATATGTGAAGAAGCTTCTTATTTACAAGTGAATATTTAAATATAATATTGCAATTAATGGAAGATTGTTGTATATGATAATTAGAAAAATTAAATTTTTCATACAATTTTTTATAAAAAATAAGTTGCATTAAAAATAGTTAAATAAAAATACTTATGCATTAAGAAAAGTTATAAATATTATTAATTAAGTTTACGTTAATCATGTACGTAAATCTTTTATGCAATTGATTTGCGTAAAAAAGTTCCTAATTTTGCACGTAATCATTTATGTAAATCACTTACGTACATTATTTACCTACATGATATACGTAAGTATTTCCAACAGGACTAATCCATTTATCAAAGATCCGTGGCGGTTTTAACATTAACGTGGTGGCCTAAAGTATTGTTAGACTTATTTCACGGCTTGCTATTGGCGTAGAATCGGAGGTGTATTTACGAAATAAGTATTGTTGAACGTACTATACTCGGCCTGCCATTATATGACAAGCGGAGCTGTATTCGCTATGTTAAAATCTAACAGAGCGACTTTCAATATTTGATTTTAGCCTTACATATTAATTTATATTTTTATGTCATTTGAGATTCGGAAGTTATATTGTCATTTAGAACTTTAGACTTTAGAAAGCGCTTGGTCCAAAAGCGAGAGTGGCAAACACGTGCTATGAAAAAAAAAAAAAGTTTATTTGAATTTAAAAATAGTATATTGTGTACCAAGGGCGGTAAGTAGGCTTTTATACACCGAGTCCTGCAACCACACCAGGTCAAAAAACCCACGTAGCTCTTGGTGCACACCATATTTTATGTGACGCATGTATGGATTTTTTTTTTCATACAAGACGAATGTGACCGTTTTTTACTCGGCAACCACCCGTTTATTAGAATCTTCTACAAATCTTGAAAATTCTAAAAATTCAAAAGCTTCCAAAATTTTGAAAATTAAAAATTTGAAAATTTTGACTGCTTGTTGACGGTTTCTATTACCCGCCGGTCTATAAATGGTCTCTTAGGACCCGGTTAATAGGTAAAAAACGCGAAAATCGTGCCTGAGTTACATATAATATTTTTTATTGTACATTTTTCTTTAATATGTGTTGATTTATTTATAGCTATAGTTATTTTTACAAACATTTCAGTTAAAATGATTTTATTTAAATCAGAGAAATACGTTTCATCCCGCCCTAGGGCTTTTTTGTAATATTTCTGTAAGACTTCATTTCAATTCAAAACAATTTTTTGGGTATAAAAAAAACATTTTTTTCTGCTTTAAGAGTGACAATTGCTCAACTATATCACAAAGTATAAGATTAAACTGCTAGAGCAGTTACTTTATCGATTATAGATTTTTTTTTGGAGCTTGAAGGTGGGCGGTCGTGGGCGACCGGCTTGGCATTAAACGTATAATGTTTGTTTTAACTTGTGTTTGCTTTTCGGATTTAAATTTGAAGTGCATTAAATTTTATAAGTACAGACCTTGAAAAGTATTTAATATAGTATAAATCCCAAAGTATTCATTGATGGATCATTTCAAAACCTTCATGTTTAGTTAATGTAGTTATTTGTATACAACTTTGAAGAATTTTATTAGAAGCGGGTTCAAAGGTTCATCTTAACACAAAATTTATATTAATTTATATTCTTTAATAAGAATAAATCTTCGAATTTACTTTTAATAAGTTTCGTCAATATAGTATGCGGAGAACTGTGTGTAACTTGTACCATGTGAAATACTTTTTGAAATGTATAAACTATTAAAAACTAATTTAATTTTTAATAATATTAGGATGTATCTTTAAATTCACTTTCAATAAGTTACATCAATATTATATGCGGAGAACTACTTTTACTTTTTAAAAATCATTTAGAAAGCATCCATCGCTAAACAGTTTGAAACTTGTTGCACTTTTTAATTACTGATCTCTATATATAACTCGCTTTTCCGTAATAAACTTTTACATAGTACGTACTAATACTTTTTTGACACCATTCTTAATTATATTTTTAACATTACAGAACATACCTTAATGATATACACATAATTAACAATTCATTAATAATTAATTAATAATTAAATACTGCTTCTTTCGCTTAAAAATCATCAATTATTATTTTGAAATTATGTGTGGAAAACTTATTCTTTAATAAAGTATATAACAGCAGCTACCCTGTAGATGCGGTGAAAGTTTTCTTTGCCAATTTCGTCACTCGGTGCGATTCCGCACGAATTTTAATTACAGTACTAGAAAGTATTACAAAATATATCCCTAGAACATCCTGTAAAGTATCCAGAAATGTATCCCTAAAAGTATCAAAAAATGTATACTTAAAAGTATAAACCTGTAAAATATCCAGAAGTATATCCCTAAAAGTATCCTGTACGGTATCCAGAAATGTAACCCTAAAAGTATCCTGTAAAGTATCCAGAAATGTATCCCTAAAAGTATCCAAAAATGTATCCTAAAAAGTAACCTGTTAAATATTCAGAAATGTATCCCTAAAAGTATCCTGTATGGTATCCAGAAATATAACCCTAAAAGTATCCCGTAAAGTATCCAGAAATGTATCCCTAAAAGTATCCAGAAATGTATCCCTAAAAGTATCCAGAAATGTATCCCTAAAAGTATCCAAAAATGTATTCTTAAAAGTATCCTGTAAAGTATCCAGAAATGTATCCCTAAACATATCCAAAAATGTATCCTTAAAAGTAATCTGTAAAATATCCAGAAATATATCCCTAAAAGTTCCCTGAAAAATTACAAAAATAGCTCTGGGTCGGGATGAAACGTTATTCTTTGATTCAAATAACATCATTTTGACTGAAATGTTTGTAAAAATAACTATAGCTATTAGTACATCAACACATTTTAAAGAAAAATGTACAAAAAATATTTTATGTAACACAGGCACGATTTTCGCGATTTTTTAACCTACTACAAGGGTCGTATAATTTTTGGAATATTAAATTTTTCGAATTTTTGGAATTTTTAGAATTTTCAAGATTTGTAGAAGATTCTAATAAACGGGTGGTTGCCGAGTAAAAAACGGTCACATTCGTCTTGTATGAAAAAAAAAATCCATACATACGTCACATAAAATATGGTGTGCACCAAGAGCTACGTGGGTTTTTTGACCTGGTGTGGTTGCAGGACTCGGTGTATAAAAGCCTACTTACCGCCCTTGGTACACAATATACTATTTTTAAATCCAAATAAACTTTTTTTTTTTTTTCATAGCACGTGTTTGCCACTCTCGCTTTTGGACCAAGCACTTTCTAAAGTCTAAAGTTCTAAATGACAATATAACTTCCGAATCTCAAATGACATAAAAATATAAATTAATATGTAAGGCTAAAATCAAATATTGAAAGTCGCTCTGTTAGATTTTAACATAGCGAATATAGCTCCGCTTGTCATATAATGGCAGGCCGAGTATAGTACGTTCAACAATACTTATTTCGTAAATACACCTCCGATTCTACGCCAATAGCAAGCCGTGAAATAAGTCTAACAATACTTTAGGCCACCACGTTAATGTTAAAACCGCCACGGATCTTTGATAAATGGATTAGTCCTGTTGGAAATACTTACGTATATCATGTAGGTATATAATGTACGTAAATGATTTACATAAATGATTACGTGCAAAATTAGGAACTTCTTTACGCAAATCCATTGCATAAAAGATTTACGTACATGATTAACGTAAACTTAATTAATAATATTTATAACTTTTCTTAATGCATAAGTATTTTTATTTAACTATTTTTAATGCAACTTATTTTTTATAAAAAATTGTATGAAAAATTTAATTTTTCTAATTATCGTATACAACAATCTTCCATTAATTGCAATATTATATTTAAATATTCACTTGTAAATAAGAAGCTTCTTCACATATTTATTTAACTTTATACATTGATTAATTATTATTAATTAATTAATTATTATTAATTAATTAATCGAGATTGACTTGCACATTTTTACAATAATAATACAATATTTTTTTAAGGTATTAAATAAAATATATAGTATTTATTATGACTAAAATTACAATAGCTTGGGCTTTTCAACGTATTGCTTTCCATGATGAACAATTGTCGCAAATATACCAGCCACCATTGTTGCACATAAGAGCATGTAAAGTAGAATTTCTGTAGTATATGTTGAAGGCATGATCATATGAGCAACCAATATTGCTGATGCCAACAAAAGCACTAATAGGAACGTAGCATATCGCCAATTTCTTTCAGACTCTAGTGGACATAAAACCGTTAAGCAGGCACCATCTTGAACCATATATCGTCCCAAAATCATTTATTTACAGAGATACAATAATAAACAATATTTGTTTATTAAACAATTAAATGTGATTAAAGAATACAATAATAACAAAATGAAGTTAAATAATTAATTCGATTGAATAAAATAAGCTACGTCCATTCGGAATCTATTGACTTCTTGGGAATCTATAATATAAATAAAGATACCAAAATAATAAGACTAAATATACGTTATTAACTAGATGTATAATTAATATGTGTGTGTGTTCGTCTGCGTTTGCGTGTGCGTGCGCATGTACGTGTGCGTGTGCGTGTGTGTATGTGCGTGCGACATATTTTGAAAATTCAAAAGGGCGGATCCAAGATGGCGGCCAAAAATTGTAATATAAGTGTATTCGCGGATTACGAATCTGAACTCAGATTTTGAAAATTAAAAATGACGGATCCAAGTACGTGGCCAAAAATTCGAAGATTATAAATTTTAGCATTTTGTAGTATGCGCTTAGTTGACTCTAGACACACGCACGTGGAGGTGGCGGTCATATTCTCCATATTTTTTTTATTTAATTTTTTTTCTTTTATTTTAGATTTTTGTTTTTCATCTAACTTATTCTGAAAAATTCTATTTTTTTTGCATAATATAATTTATATTTATCTATGGTAATTGTAAAAACAATTTGGTTTCTGTATTAAGCAGAGTGGCACATTGCAAGCACTGCAAAAACATTTAGTTCTCCAAGGTTTAGCTTAGGTACTGCACAGTCAATAGGTATTTGAGGTTTACTGTTTACATTAGGAGAAGATTTTTCTTAGCATTTCCTACCTTTCGGTGTTGGAAAACGATCGTCTGCTAGTTGATTAGCCAAAAGTAATCTGAAGTTTATTGATTTCATAATATGTTCCAAATTTTTTGTATTGTGAATAATCAACGCATTTATTATAGTTAAATCTACAAAATGTCAGAATATTTGATGCCACCATTTTGTAGAATTTCTATCAATTTTGTAAGTTGATACAAGGTCATCGGATCAATCAACATATCCCATATTTTTATGATAATCCGAGCAAATAACTGGGCAATATATATTTTTAGCCCACCCTTCTTTTTGTGCCCTATTTGTCACAGTAACTTTGCAAGGATCATGATAGTTGGATAAAAAGAAAACAGCTTCTTTATCCATTCATTTGATCCAGCTAATTCGATCATCTGTCAGACTATCAAGGTCAACCCATAACTGGTAGATTTTATGAGCAATAAATGTTAAAAGCTAAGTATCTCGATGTATACCTAGTGAAGAAAATTCTCAAGAAACGTGGAAACCAAGTATACGTCAAATAGTTTGGATTTTACAGATCCCACAACAGTTGGATTGACAAACGTGAAATGTAAATAGATTCTACTGTTAAATCACAGAGTAACAGACTTATGTCATAGAGTACGGATTCAAACCGAGCTAATAATACTTCGCAGTCCTCCTTCTCCAAAAATAACAGTAGCATTAATGACATAAATGCGTCCGACATTCGTATGCTAGACAGCACCGCGTTAAAAAAGGGACCAACGGTCTCCTGCCTGGTGGAGTACGCGAATTCAACTTCAAGAAACATTGACAATGCACTTGCTAGACATTGCACCTCTATTAAAGGCAGATTGGAGGCAATTGTAAATAGGCTAAATACGTTACCAGCAGTACATACTTTGGCACTTTCAATTGAATCCAAGCTGCAAAAAATTGAGGAAAAACTGTCGAAACAACACTCCCAGCTGGAGGAAATGAAAAAAGAGAAGCAAGTGCTTTGTCAAGAAATAGATAACCTAAAAATCAAAAATAAATAATTACACGATAGTAATGTCGACACGAACAATTTGTTGACCAATACAGAGGTAAATTATAATACGTTGATTGAAAAAATTGATAATCTAGAGCAGACTAATTTTGAGTCACAGACAAAAATTGATAATCTTATATTAAATACTTTTGAAAACGATTTCCAAAACTTAACTAATAAAATCAATAGAGTTGAAAGTGACAACAAAGAAATAATAACGAAAAAAGAAAAAAAAAATAACAAAAGAAGACTTTACCTCTGCATATACTACTACTATCGACAAAATTGAAAGAAATGTAGAAAACATCCAAAAAGATAACCAACTTATATTAAACAAAATTGAATTCCAACAAATCGCAGTGCTCCCCAGTCACCATGGGTTGTTACCCTTTCTAACAGTGCGTTAGGCGAGAAAATAATGCGAGCCAAAAAGCTAATCACTGGCTTTCATGCTAGAGATGTCGACATTGCAGCTCTTGACCAGGACACAAGGGATGGGATTATAAATGGGAAAATTTTTATAAATGAATTATTAACAAAAGAATGTTTTATTAAATATAGAAGTCTCAAGGCCCCTGCGATGAGACTTAATTTTAAATATGTTTGGCATAGAGGGGGCCGTTTCCTGGTGAAGAGGCGCGATGGCGACGTCTCTCATGAATTTTCATCTGAGGCTGATTTACAAACAATAGTGGCATCATATGCCATTAATCAACCATCACAAACTGTAAATAATATAACAAAAAATGTTGATAAAGAAATCGTAATTGATAAAAATGTTATTCCGTCAACTGCTGCAAAAAATTGACTATCCGCAGACACTGCTGGGGGGTTCTTTGGGGTTGCTGAGTCGCACCTTGACCCTGATGTTGGGAGTGATCTCATTCAGATCGACGACTACTCACTACTTAGACTTGATCGCAACAAACTAGGGGGCGGGCTGGTCCTGCACATTCAT
Organism: Gastracanthus pulcherrimus; assembly: GCA_949152435.1. Taxonomy (NCBI): domain Eukaryota; kingdom Metazoa; phylum Arthropoda; class Insecta; order Hymenoptera; family Pteromalidae; genus Gastracanthus; species Gastracanthus pulcherrimus. Next base: position 58,020,925 of record OX424574.1, read on the forward strand.
AACACTTTCAAGGCCAATAATTGATCATGGTGCGACTCATCATCTCACGGATTCTCACACGTGGATTGATGTGATCTTGACAGATAATAATGACGTTGTACTGAGCAGGGACAATCGGCCGGTACCTTTTCCCAGTCATCATAACATCATAGAGGTCGAGATTGGGGTCGAAACTGCTGCATCGCCTGTGGCTGAATCTTTCAGCTACAGGGATTTTAAATCGATCCAGCAAGACGACCTCCTGTCTCACCTAGCTGACTGTGATTGGTCGCAGATCGATGGTCCCGCGGCGGGTGTTGACAGTCAATTAGAGTGCCTCAGTGTCAACCTCATGGCTGTGATAGATAAAATTGTGCCGTTAAAAGAATTCACGCCGAAAAAGAAAACGAATCCACCATGGGTTGATGCTGAACTAATACATCTTTACAAAAAACGTGACTCCGTACGACGACGCTATGCGCGGACCAAAGACGACAGACTGTGGCGGGAGTATCAGGGCCTTGCAGCTGAAGCTGAATTACGAACGAAGTAAACAAGGGAAAGATTTTTACAAAATAGAATTTCTGAAGCGATTGATAATAAGAAAGATATCTGGAAAGAGCTCAAGGCTCTGGGCCTTCTGCCGAAGACAAGAGAGGAGCTTCATGGTTTCTCACCGGAAGAGCGCAATGCCCACTTTGCAGGGGTGTCGATCTCCCAAAAAGAGGGTGATGAAGAACTTGACAACGTCCTGACCACTGCAAGTGATGACGGCTTTGTTTTCCGAGAGGTCAGCTTCTAGGACGTGGTCGTGGCTGTTGACCACTTCTCATCACAGGCCAGAGGGGAAGACGGCATTCCCCAAAGTATAGTGGCTAAGGCTCTTCCGTTTGTGGGAGATGATATTGTTAAGATCTTTAACTCCTCTCTGTCCAGTGGCATTTTTCCGGGAACTTGGAAGGGAGCTCAGTTAGTGCCTTTGAAGAAGAAGCCTGTCCCATCTACGGTGTTAGATTTCCGACCAATTGCCCTACTGAGTTTCCTTTCTAAGGTCCTTGAAAAAATAGTACACGACCAAATAACTGACTTTTTACGAGAAAATAATACTTTGGACCCGATGCAGACTGGTTTTCGACAGAATCACAGTACACAGACAGCACTACTAAAATTGACGGAAGACATAAGATCAGGCATTAACAACAACAAAAAACTATTGACTATTTTGTTATTGTTTGATTTTAGCAAAGCATTCGACACCATCTCACACACTAAACTGCTACGTAAGCTGATGCGCTCGGGATTCTCCAGGAGTGTTCTCCTGTGGCTTAAGTCATATATTATGGGGAGACGACAGAAAGTTGTCACAAACACAAACGGGGATTCAGGTTGGCCAACCACCAATCTTGGCGTTCCACAGGGCTCAGTCCTGGGACCCCTGCTTTTCAGCCTGTACATAAACAACTTACAAGACGCACTAGACTTAGATGGTGTTGAACACATACTTTACGCTGACGACCTGCAAACCTACATACAAGTGATCCTGAAGGGTCTTCGTAATGGTATCAGTCGCATGTCGGCTGTAGCACAAGCAGTGTCGAACTGGACAACGTCAGCTGGCCTGCGCCTCAATGTCGGCAAGACAAAGGCGATCATTTTTGGATCTGATCATAACATCAAATAGGTTCAGAACCTTGACTTGCAAGGCATTGAGATACAGACCGGCGTACACGTTCCCTTTGTCGATACAGTCACCAACCTCGGCGTGGTGATGGACGGAAGGTTGACATGGAAGCCGCAACTGAATGCGTCAGTAGAAAAGTAAATAGAGCTCTGTATAACTTAAAATTATTCCGTTCAAGCACCACAGAGATACTGAGGAAGCAGTGTACTGGTAATACCTCACTTAGACTATTGCTCAGTGGTTCTTCTTGACGTGTCAGGGGAGCTCCAGACACGACTACAACGTCTACAGAATGCATATGTGAGATACATAGGTGGTGTTAGGCGTGATGAGCATATCACCGCCTACAGGAAAAAACTGGACTGGTTAGATCTGAAGGTGAGGAGGGAGTATTTTCTGGGGCTGCTGCTTTACAAAGCGGTTGTCATGCGGCAGCCACCATATCTTACTGCCCTCTTTGAAAAAAACCAGGCCAGGACTTCAAGTAGGGGTGGTATGAAAGAGCTCTCGGTTCCGCGGTCGCGCACCGATAAGGGCCTATTCTCATTTAGAGTTCAAGGTGCGCACCTCTGGAATTCGCTCCCAAGCAGTGTGAGGTGCCTGCCATCTTTTTGTAAATTTAAAACGGCATTTAGCAGGCACCTTAATCAATTACATGGTGAAGAGAATGCATAGAGGTGACTCGGATATTTATTTAGACTATTTATTTATTTGAATTATTTATTTATTTATTTGAATTATTTATTTATTTATTTAATTTATTTATTTATTTAAATTTATTTATTTATTTATTTAATTTAATTATTTATCTGGCCTATTTATTTATTCGACTTAGTTATTTATTAATTTATTTATTTATTAAATATGTTTAGTGTTAGGTGTGAATGTATTTATTAGCGTGATTGTTGAAGTGTCATGAATGAGTGTGTTTTAAATTTTGACGTGATAGTATACGTAAAAATTTAGCATAGTATGTGTATGTATTCTTTTATTTTTAATATGTTATCTCTATTGTATTTATTTTATTCTATGTATTATTTTTTGACGAAGCGTGTTTCTGTGATATCTGACTATAACTAGTTCACTAGTTCATTATATTTTAATTTTATAAACTGACGAACCGATACAGCGAATAATATTATTTAATAAGAAATGCAATAAGTGAACGTTAATGTAAGATAACAAATACATAAAATTGACTGATATTTTAATTATTATAACTACATGTACATGCAATTGTAAGATTTTCGTCTCTTGATGAATAAAAAGTATGTCTATCTATCTATCTATCTATCTCTCTCTCTCTCTCAGAGGATGACTTCTCTCCCCCTTCGGCGGCGCTATCAGCTGACGAGGTAAATCAGATGCGCAACCAAATTTCGGAGCATCGGAGCACGCTACTTTCTTGGTACGGCTAAGCAAATCGAAATACGCAACGCAATTAACGGGTTTTCTAATGTTTGTGAGCGCGTTATAAGTGTGTACTTAAGTAAATTGACTTTAGATAATGCGACTATATCTTACGCAGAAATGTTAACTGAAGCATGTAATAATATTGAAAAAACGAGCGCCTCACTTCGTGAAACTACCTCTGCAGCTACCACATGTAGTAAAGCCTCAGCTTCGTCGTACGCCGACATAGCTCGCTCTGCCACCTTTTCAAATGTAACAGCAACTCGTAAAATAACGTTAGATCGCGGGAAACCTATCGCGATTGAAAATGCACAGCGTATTATTGTTGCCCCCAGCGCCGAAACGAAGAGTAAATAGTCGTCTTCTCTTCTCACGAAAAAAGCTCTGCTTGAAGCGATAGACCCTGCTCAACTGCAATTAAAAATAAAGCGTGCTATTTTGGCCAGTGATAACTCGGTTGTGGTTGGGGTGACTCTCTGGATCCCCTTTTTACTTGTGAATCACTCAAAAAGGCGGGCTTAGAGGTCAAGGACGATGCCAAACTTGATCCTCGTATACTTATTCATGGTGTCCCTGTTGAGTATTCGAAAGAGGACATTGCAAAATTTGTTTAGTCAAAATTTTCCGAAACTCTCAGTTAACGATTTTCAAGTTGTGTATTTATACCCAGCGCGTAATAAAAAGCATAGGTCTTGTGTCGTTCAGATGAAACCCGATTGTCGCAATCTTCTTGCTCAGAAAGGCAGAGTTAGTATCGGCTGGCTTCTTTGTCGTTTCACAGATCACGTATCGATTCTACAGAGTTTTAAGTGTCTCAAATTCGGTCATAAGGCGGAAGAATGCGAAGTAACACACGAATTGTGTGGGCCCTGCGCAGGCCGACACTCTTCACTGAGTTGTAAATCTAAAACTAGGCGCTGCATTCATTGTAAGTAAACTCAATTCCAGTCACTCAGCCTTTGATAGAGCAAAATGCCCGATATTGCGAGCGAGAATAGAGCGCAAATCTGCCAGAATTGACTATGGCGCGTAACGACGTATCTCATTCAGCGTCTATCTTATGGCATATAAATGCTCAATCTCTTATTCGGCACTTCCATGATGTAGAGGCCCTTGTTTTTTGTCACAAACCTCTAGTTTTGGGGATTAGTGAATCGTTCTTAAAACCTGATAAGTCTTCTGAGCACGTACTCATTCCAGAATATGCATTTTTCAGGCATTATCGCTTAAATAAGAACGGAGGCGGGGTTGCTCTGTACGTACACGAATCCACTCGTAGCAAAGAAGTGGGAGCGTCGGAACGGAAGCCCATATACTGAAAACGACCCGAATATCTCCTTGTTGAAATCTCCCTTAGCAGATTAAAACTACTTTGCGTTCTCGTATACAATCCACCAAAATCGGGATTCTTGGGTGATGCTGAGGACGCCATTCTTAACTGCAAATTTACGTACGATCAGCTTGTCCTTATGGGCGACTTCAATATCGAATGGCATGCTAATTCTACTAGCCGCAATATTCTCTCTCAATCCCTGCAGACGTTCGGATTAACACCGGCCCCTTTTGGCACTACACATCATCTTGAGAACTCGGCATCCACGATTGACTACATATGCATTCCAAGCACAGCCTCTACAGTATCTCACTGGCAGCTTCGGCAACCTTTGATCTCCGCTCATGACGTTATTTTTGTAGCTATGCCCCTAGACACTCCCGTATTCAGGCCCAAAACTATGACTCGTCGATCCTTTAAGAATTTCGACTCGCAAGTTTTTCATCGCGACCTTCAAAATACTGACTGGTCTATCGTAGAGCCTATACCGGATGTATATAACAAAGTGGAAGTGTTTACCTCTTCTTTGCTTAATCTGTATGATACGCATGCCCCTTTACGTACTTTTATTATCAAGAAAAAGCCTTCTCCTTAGATGACTGCTTCTCTCCGATCTCTCATTTCTGATCGTAATAAAGCTTGGCGTGATTTTAAGCGCACTAAATGTCCAATTAAACTTTCAAACTATAAACAGCTGCGTAACAGAGTTAAGACAGAAGTCAGAAATACTATTAATTCTTACTATCGCAGCAAAATACAAGATTGCAGAAATAGCAGGGAAACTTGGAAGGTAGTCAATGAACTTGGACTCCGTTCGAGTACAGAAAAGGAGATACAGCTTCCCACATCACTTGATGATCTTAATAGGCACTTCGTTGGCTCCGACGTACCGGCACCTATTCATGATAACAGACCTACGGCCCGTATATCTCCCGATGATCGTTTCTATTTTAGTCACATCACGGTGGACGAGACGCTCTCAGCGATTAGTTCAGCTCGCTCTAACGCAGTCGACCCGGACGGCATTCAATTGAGGTTTTTGAAAGAGTGTATCTACTATATTCTGCCCATATTGATGAATATATTTGATTCATCCCTGCAATTAGGTATTTTGCAAACAGCTGGAAACGTGCAATCGTCAAGCCTATTCCCAAAAAGAAGGAGCCTAGTAGCATGAAAGACTTTCGTCCTATTAATATCCTCTCAGCGGTTTCAAAAATACTTGAATTGGTGGCGTTTAGACAGATCATTCGCTTCATTTCTAGCAGGAACCTACTTAATCCATTTCAATGCGGATTCCGTAAAGCACACAGTGCTCATACGGCATTGGTATCTATCGTTGACGATATTCGAAATGCGATTGCTGAAGGAGAAGTCACATTGCTGGTCTCGATTAGCCAAACACGTGCTTTTGACCTTGTCAATATTCGTTTGCTGGCAGAAAAACTTTGAGCTTTTGGTTTCTCGGATTCAGTCCGTAATTGAATTTTTTCTTTTTTATCTGGCCGCACACAGTATGTTAAAGCAGATTCAGATGAGACTTCTTCGTCGCTTCCCAGACTGACAGGAGTCCCTCAAGGATCTCTTCCAGGTCCGCTCTTTTTCTCGCTTTTTATTGACGATCTACCTGATGTATGTATGGGCAGTAAGTATCATTTGTATGCCGATGACTTCTGTGTCTACATTTGTGGCAAAATTCGTGACGCAGGCAGAATTGTTCTGAGAATGAACACTATTTTAAATAACATCGAAAACTGGGCTGCGCTAAACGGCCTCCGAATTAATGGCAGTAAAACAAAAGCCATTTGGTTTGGGTATCGTGGATTCCACAGTAATATTACCGAGCAAAACCCTCGTGATATTGTCATCAATGGTCAAGTGATACCTACGTGTAATTCTCTAAAGCTCTTAGGGGTTATTCTTGACAGCACACTTACTTGGAAGCAGCGATGTGCTGCCACCTCTAATAAATGCTTCGCTGCGCTCTCGAGACTGAGAAAAGGGGGTTATTTTCTACCGCAAAATACGAAATTAATGCTTGTAAAGTCCTTGATTTTCCCGTATTTCGACTACTGTGCTTCACTCTTCATCGACCTCTCCGATGAGCTCGCCACCAAACTCGAACGGTGTAAGAATGCTGCGCTCCGTTTTGTTGAAGGTATTAATCGTTTTCAACATATTACACCAGTCTACAGAAAACATATCGTGTTCTCCTATAAGACTAGAGTTCAGTACATTCTTCTGTGTCTATTAGCCTCTGTCCTCCGCTCGGGTTCGCCCGTGTACTTAAAGATAAAGTTTGAATTTCGACCGACCGACAAAATTGGTTCTAAGAGAGCGAATGAATATGACTTGTTCTACAAGAAAGCGAATACAAATTGCTTCGCGTATTCTTTTAAGCTTGGCGCGGCTAAATTATGGAACGAATTACCCGACGAAATCCGGTCCCTCTATAAGCAGCCATATTTTAAATCTCGCCTATTAAAGTATTGTATCGCTAGATCCGAGGCTCAAATAAAGATCGGTACTCTACGACCATTAGAAAATATAGACTTTAATTATCATTTTTGAATAGCATGTTTTTTAATTTTCGCACGTTTGGCTCGCAGCGCCGCACTGTGTCGTCCAGTACTACTGACTGACAGTCAGCTGAGCAGTCTCTGACAGTCAATTTTAGTGTTTATTTTTATTAACATAACAATTTAACTTGACAGTGCAGCATAGTGTTAAGTGACGGAAGTTGTACTATATTAATTAAATTAATATATTGAATACACATATACAGCTTCCATCACTTAACGGCTCCGGTTGCTCGCTTATCGCTGACTCGGGACTCTCCTCCCCTATCGCGAGATCGGTGCATGCATGCTGCAAAGTGCCAAGCCTGCTGTCGCTAAGCTCATTTAAGAACCATGAGCGTGACACGAGGCGACAATCACCGTGACGTCACGGAGGAGAGGAGAGGTCTTGAGCGGGGGTGAATGCTGTAGCGTGGCCGCTGCAGTTAACCCACGGTTTTGGTCAGTCGTGATCGAGCCAATTTAGAGTAGCCACACGCCTCACCAATACGGATATTTATAACAAAGCATTCAACTAAGTTAAGAGAAGCATAAATAAAATATATTGAGAAAAAGAATCAAACAAGGTAAGAATTCGTTTATTTCCCATTTAATTCCCCAAAGAAATTATTGAATAACAATATTAAGGGGGCAAACCACCTTTAAATTGTCAAAAAATTGTTTTTTTTTATTTACCTTATTTATAGGAAATTTCCCGTAGAATAAGCTCCCGAAAACCGTTTTAAGATATCATAATTCCTTTTAAAGTTACAATATTAATTCTGAGACAGCTTTTTTACTGATTTTGCGTATATTCGGTATTTTATAAATTATTATTTATTTTATTATTATTTATAACTAAATGTTTGATTGATTATTTTATTTAGTTATAAAGCAATAAAATATAATATAATAAGATCCATGCTTGCATATTCAAATATTTGCGTGTTGTTATATGTAATATTGGCGCATGTGCGAATTACGAGTAACGTGACATGTCATTACGTCACAAGATAAAGGTCGATAAATCAGATCGAATTTTTGACTCACCTTACCCGTACATTTTTGCTACTTTTGACAGTTGGCTTTTATGTTTACAAACCACCTGTTAGTAAACACAGCTAATATTTTTATTGTACTGAACTTATACAGTGTTTTAATTGCATTTGACAATTTGTGAATATGTGTAAATAAGTGTAGTGAAAATGTCTTCTAAAAGAGATAAAAAAAGGAAGATTTACAAAAGAAGCCAAGACTATCCACCAGCTCAGCGAGGAAACTCCAAAACACAGCTAGTGCTAGAGACACCAGTGATACAACAAACAGAATCATTGACACTTCAATTTTATTTTCTAAACTTAGAAGTGTTCTGTGTTGTAATCGGTGCCATGGCAGTGTTCAATCAAAAGTGAATCTGGCGTGCAGGGTCTTGGTTTCAAAATAGATATTGTGTGCTCAAAGTGTGGTGAAATAGCAGCGATCAACTCCAGCAACAAAGTAGGAGCCAAAGGAAATGTATATGAAGTGAACAGAAGATCTGTGCTGTCTGCTCGTGCACTTGGACATGGACACGCTGGCCTTTCAACTTTTTGTGGGATTATGGACCTATGCAAGCCAGTTGCCCAATCGGCTTTTGATTAAATAAATAATTAGTTGAGTGAAGTGTGTGAAAGTGTCGCTCAAGAGTTTAGTATGATAAGTACAGTTTACTCAATTTATTCATTTTTGTGTTTTTTTTTTCATTTCAGGTTATGCCAGGAGGAGGAAGACTCATGGGACTCCACGCACCAGAAAATATTGATGTACACTGCTGCAGATGTTTGTCTGATACGTTGAAAAGAAGAAAAAAGTAGATGCAATTGATAAGATGAGTATAAATTATATCTATTAGAACTTGTAAATTAATTGTTAAATAACACTAAATGTTGTTTTTATCAATTTCAGCTTACTGTCCGTAAGATTCCAAGTGAACGCATGGACAGATTGGGCTCAAAATTTATGGAGATACTCATTATAGTAGTACTTTTCATATGAGCGTAGGGATTTTGATTTGAACGAGTAGAAAATTTTTTACATCTATAAAAGTGATAAAATTATTAAAAAATAAGTGTTATATTGACAATGTTCATTTATATAAAAATACTTCTATTCGTTCAAATCAAAATCCCTACGCTCATATGAAAAGTACTGCTATAATGAGTATCTCCATAAATTTTTAGCCCAATCCATCCATGCGTAGACTTGGAATCTTACGGACAGTGCTTAAAGTCTTCAAAAACAGTCTGGTTTGCCATGGAGGCATAGAAGGTCCAACGAAGGTAAAAAATATACAAATTGGTAGGTTTTTATGTATACTTTGAGGGAAAAAAAACCCTTATTAAAATAAATATCAAAATAAAAATTCTTAATTAATTTTTTTGTTTCAGATTTTAAAGGTGGTGTGCCCCCTTAAGGAGTTAAGCAAAAGGTTTAATCGCCCCACGTGCGCAAAAGGCCTAGGCCTGTACAGGACGGCTGGACTAGATCTCCCCCACCCCCCGGCTAATGAAATTATTCCGTTAAGAAACAATACGTATTGTTCTGTAAAAAAAAGCAACATATATATATATATATATATATATATATATATATATATATATATATATATATATATATATATATATATCAATATACGATTAACATATAATAAATAAAATAAAATATAAAAAAATAAAGTGCATCTCACCAGTGACGTCACTGCATTTGTTAAGCCCTAAACAAAATAAATCATTTTAATTACATTATTTCATATATTCATTTCATATTTTATTCTTTATCATACTTTATCACATTTTGTTTTAAATGTTCTTTAGCACCGACAGTCAATTTTAAACATAACTTTTCACTCCGTTTTAAAGCAAATATCGTCACAAAAACACGCATAGTGAATCATGTATAACAAAACTTCTCAAAGTGAAACCCTAGTTACACACACCAATTTAATCATATATATTTTTTTTATTTTAAATACATTATTACTAAAATTTTATATATATATATAGGGCCTACTTTTACACATTTATTTAAATCATTACATTACATAAGAAATAACCTCACAAGCTGACAGCGACAGGTGCTGCAGCAGTGTGTTTCGACGCTGAGGTATAGCGACAGAAGCACAACCTTCTGGCGATACAAGTCCTGGGCACATCCAGGCACTCGCAGAACTACACACAGATCAACACTATACACACACCACTATCAGCATTACTTCAATAAAATAACACTAAAGTTTCACATTTATATAAAAAAAATCTTACCCTTAAAGATACTTTAAATTCACTAAATCTAAACACATACATAAACTAACGCAAAAATCATAACAGTTTTTATATACATATATCATAACACATCATCACACTGTCATCACAATTCTTGCCAGCGACGAGCATATTGTACTCTGCTAACTTTAGGCCCCGTGGTCGAGCCAGCCAGGTCACAGCGGTGCGTTGTTGACACTGAGCTTCAGCGAAAAATCTCACAGGGTCACACACACTTTAGTACACTTTACATTTACTTCCCTAAGCAGACACACACGTCACCTCCTAGTCTACACTCAAATTTAAAGATTTTCTGCACTTTGAAATACTTTTTTTTTTCTTTTTCACTTAGCGCAGGTAGATAAATCGCACACGCTACATTACAGTTTATACGTACAAAGGGAGTGAATGGTCTTCTTCTACCAAGTAAACTTGGCGTTTAGCCATATCCAGTCGACAGCAGTGACAAATCACGCGTAAGCTGTAAAAATACATTAGCATTAGTGAATACACAATATCAACATATTCATTGACAATATTCCATAGTAACGCTCAATTTTTTAAAATTTTCCTTCTTTAAGTACAATATTAAAACAAAATAATTATTTAAATAAGACATATTAAAGCCAGTGATTGAGAATAACTTCTACCGCTAAATATTAATAAGGACGAGGGGCAAAAACTTACTTGTAAATATGAAAAAGGTGCCCCGAAAGCCGATTTTGGGTCTAAAGCCTCAGCTCAGGTCGACGAAAAGCCCAGAAACCGTACGTCGAGGGGCACAGGCTAGTTGACGGGCAAGGATATCCTTTTCACCTTTTTTTTTGCGTTGGCGGCAGTCATAATCTGGTTTTCCAGGCGTTAACGGCAACGTATCACTCCTACCTTTACTCCAATTTTAACTCCAACCTGCAAAAAGACACCATTATAAATATTCACATATACACACATACATGTACCTAATTTTAAACATATTAAACATATTTCATAAATAATAAGCTTGCCAATACAGTAAAATCTAGAGTAAGTAGTAAAGTAGGTAGTAACATATATATCTATTGGAATGAAGCGCCAAAACAAGGAATATATGGAATTATATAGGGATTATAGAGGAAATTAATGAAAGGGATAGGAGCTCGATAATAAGAAGATTCATAACAACACTCACCTATATGCAAAGAAGCTTGAGTCGACTCAAATTAAGAGTAACGGCCAAGGTTGTGCAGAAGAGACAGCTTGAGAGATTTCAGGCTCCGATCACAAGCAACCAGCTTATGCAGATTTCTGGAAATTAAAAGAAAAAACAAAGAAAGGCTGCACAAAGGTATAGTTCTTCTAGAAAAGAGGCAATAGCTTTGTAAATAAGGTAACTTATCTGAGCATACGTTGATACAGCACGCCTGGATCAATCCTTTCCCGCAATCTGTGAGTTGAGGAAAGTATTTTTGCTGGGCATATATCAGTACTATTTAGTATTATTTTCCAATGTACTATCACTTCAATCAGCAATAGTAACTGGTCAAACAGCAGGAGCAACTCACAACACCAACAACAACACTTGATTTAACCTTAACTCATTACACTGCAGTAGACTGCATGTTGCAGATGCACATGACTATAGTGACGAGCGCCTAGGGATTTTCTCGCACTCAGCACTAGGCGCGCGGAACTGACTCTAGCGCCGAGTATAACTAGACTCGCAGCGCAAGGAGTACAGCGGCGCTGCCATTTTCGGGCGGACACCATTTTCAGGGTGCGCGTATTTCAAACGGGTTTTCGATAAATTCAAGGTTTAGGTTGATTTAACCTAATAATAAAATCTTATTAATAAACACAAATAATAATAATTATTAAATAAGCAATTTTTGTAATAAATTTTCAGTAGAATATATATTTTTTTAAACAGATTTTACGAAATCTTCTAAATAATACCTCTTCATTTCTATAACAAACATTTAAAAATTTTTTTGTTTCTTCTTTTTTAGAACAAGGAAATCATCGACATTGATAATGATACTTGTTTAATATTTTGCGCAACTAACCTAAAATTCGAACTGTTTTTTTTTTATATATATTAGAATTTCAAGATTTTTAATTTTCAATTTTATTTATTTAATTTTAGAAACACGCGCAAAATTCAAGTACTGGTTACAAATTTATTTACTTGGGACTTTGAACTTAATAATAATATGCATTAGTCATATTATTCATCAATTAACAATATTAATCAATATTAATAGCATTTTATGAATAGTACTCCATTTTCTTTTTATTTATTATTCAATCACTAACAAATATTTTAATTTATTCATGATATTGCTGATATTTCTAACAATATCAATACGTTCATTTGTTTAAATTTATTATAACCTTAGTGACATTTTCTGAATAATTTTATTTCTTTTCGACATAATATACCTTCATATTTTTTCTGTAGTTTTTTTATTAATGATATTAATTTTTAAAACTAGTAATCATGAATACATTTTCTTTGTTTATTATACAAAATTGGGCGTTTAATGCAATTTATAGGGACTTTCAATAATTATAAACCTTTTTCTTTAGTTTTCAACTTTCTTATTTAACATTTTTCACACTTATTTAACAATAACCTTAAGAATACAAAAATTTTATTAATATTTCAGCCTATTTAATAATAGTATTTCTATAACAAATTGATAAGAAGTGTTTGTGTGAATAACTTACTTTAGTCATTAAGAATAATTTTTTTGGGGGTTTTTAGCTTTCAATCGAGATTATTTTAATGGTAGTTGGGACAATTTTATGCATGGGTGATATAAGCAATTTATATAAAGCTAATTTGAAAACGGAAACGGAGATCGCGCAACAAGAAGAGGATACTGCTGGTTTTGAAAATTTTTCAGAGTGGTTTCTAGGACTCATTCAAAGACTCGATACTTTTCGAATTTTTAGAATTTTAGAAAAAGAGAAATTCGTACTACTTTTCCTTCTTTTCAGCCAAGGAAAATATATAAGAAAAACACATATTTTCAAATTTATCCAAGTCACACCTAACCAAAAGCAAGTCCTAATTATCAAGGAATTTAGAACCACTGTACCTAATTGGGACACAATCACACGGTGAAGAAATAGTGCAGAAGGCTTTTTACCAAGCACGATTTTAAAAAAATGGTTGACCCCAGGGACAGCTCAGGTAATGGCGCTGCGACTTCCGCAAATGCCACTGGCTCGGCGGAGTTAGTGACCACTATGGTCAATAGTTTCGCTTCACTCTATTCCACGAATGATATTCCGATATTTGATGGAAGTAACATACCAGTCAAAGATTATATTGAAGATCTCAGACATGCAGCATCAAAAATATCTGTAACAGTGAAAGAACAATTCTTAAAGAATGTAATTCAAAGATTAACAGGCGCTGCAAAAAGAAGTCTGAGAAATAAAACCATAACCATAATAGATGATCTGATAAAACACTTGAAATGCAGATTTGGACCAGGAAAGAATTTCAGCTACTAGGATAGTAAAATACACAATGTTCGCATGAAACAAGGAGATAACATCGGAGATTTTTATGACGAAACAAATATGCTGTTAAGCAGCGTCAAGAGCGCATTAAAAGAAGAAAGAGGAAATGATTACGATGATCAGATGATGATACCGTTAAATTCCATGGCGGTGGATATTTTCATAAGAGGTTTACCAGGAAACCTATGTGAAAGAGTGGATTTGACTCATCCGAGGAATCTAGAGGAGCCATACACGAAAGCTATCAGATTAGAAACAAGAATGGAAGCCAGAATTATCCCAGACGTGAGATATAATAGTAACCAACGGACCTACAGAACTCAGGGATACCTGGAACGCAGGAGAAATTACAATCATGACAATCAACCCAGGTTGAGGGATAACTACAATAACTACGAAAAATGTAGAGGCCCAATGTACATTGGATATATAGACCATGAACCCCGTGAGATAGAGGAGCCTCATGAACAATGTGTACCACAGTATGACAATTACATAGACAACGACACTCAAGAACCACTCTATGTAGGATACATGGACAGGGGACCAGATCGAATACACGAACCCAGGAAAGCCTATGAATTACGAAATCAGAATGAAAATAGAGGTTATTATGGACACAACAGGGATAAATACGAGCATCGATACCAATATGGACCAGGAAACTGATTTGATCAAGGACATTTTCAAAGCATGATGATCACACGCCTAGGCTCAATAATCAGTTGCCTAGAAATGACTACCAACCAAGGCTATTCAATCACCATACGGGAAGGTATTAAAATCATCAACCCAAGCTACCGGACAAGCGTGATTTCACAAACAATTATTATGAAAGCAACGAGGCTTACAACGGCCAGGAGCGCTACAACTTTCCCCCTAGTAATGAGAGACATTCAAACTCCAATGGGGCTCGCCACGAGCAGGAAATGACGGGCCAAAACACAAATCTACACCAAAATCAAAATATGCCAAGGATGGCCCAACAATACCAAGGACAAGACCAAAATTACAATCAGTTCAATTAATATAACCAAAGGGAAAATCAAATCCCGAGGCCCAGACAGGATCTGTATTAGGAATAAAACAGGACAAAACAACCTGCATGAAGACTCAGAAACGCGAGCTTATTATTGCAACCAGATAAGGTACAATTGTTTCGCAAGGAAGTAGGGTTCCTAGGACACATAATAAGTGCAAAAGGTTTGGAACCAAATTCGGAGAAAATATCCGCAGTAAAGAACTTTCCAAGACCCAAAAATATTAAAAATATAAGAGAATTCCTGGGTCTGGCAGGCTATTATCTAAAGTTCATTAAAGATTTTCAAAAGTAGCGAAACCCTTAAGCGAACTACTAAAAAGGAAAAAGAATTCGAATGGCAAGATGAACATGAACAAAGTTTCGACGTACTCAAGAAACCCCTATGTGAAGCACCCATCCTGCAATTCCCCGATTTTGAAATAGTATTCACCTTAACCACCAATGCTTCAAATTTTGCGATTGGGGCTGTACTCAGTCAACAAATAGACAATTTCGACCACCCAATCCAATATTTGTCCAGAGTACTGAACAAAGCCGAGATAAACTACAGTACGACGGAGAAAGAGTGTTTAGCAATAATGTATGCCTTGCACCAATTCAGACCATACCTACTGTGTCGAAAATTTATCCTGGTAGCTGATCATGTTCAAATTTTCGGGATATGAGTACACATTCAAGTACAAACCAGGCAAACTCAACACGAACGCAGATGCACTATTAAGAAACCCACCCGAACAGCTACCCTCAGCAGAAGAGATAAACACGCAAATTCCTATATTAAGGGTTATGGTGCAGGAACAAAAGAATGAAAAAGAAAATCAAAACAAAGCCAGCAGTGTAGCATCTACATCAAAAGAAAGAGTACCGATAACTTTTAGGCCAAGAGTACACTCAACGGGAGAACAAACAAAAAAACTAGGGATACCAAAGGGGTCAAAAACCAAAAAGACTGTCCCCCCTCTAGAAGACAGCGTAATAGCACAAAGAATCCCAGCCAAGAATGCAGTATCCAGCCCGATTGCTGATTATATAAGGCAGGGAGCAATATCCAAATTCACGGCAAAGAAAAATGCTGAAAACTTTAGTAAAAAGAGCATCAAAAGCAGCAAAGATGACCAAAATCTGGATCAACAAGAAGTGCAGTCAAGAAACGCGGTAAAACAAGCAGATCTACATTCAGACTCATCCATGATAAACCATTTCTCACCCTTGAGGCGATCGATAATGTCCTCTAAAGGAATAGAGGACAGCGATGCCAAGTCAGTGAAACCACCGATACCAGATCCCAGATACAGTGGCTTGAGGCAAAAAGAGACGGAACAGGATCAAGACGAGTTATCCAGTGACGAGACGACATTGAATCGTTAGTCAGCAACTCAACTAATAAAACCAATATTGAGATCAGAGTAACATCAATGCAAACTACAGACACAGAGTCAAGCTCGAAAGATGAATCAGTGAAAAATCTATCGATAAGAACTACTCTGAGTAGACAAGAATTAAAGGAATCAAAGAGGAAGTTAGAAGAGAGCCTAAGAATTCATAGAGAGAAAACTCAGGAAGTGACACCAGAACCAATACTCATTCCATCACACTTCTCTGATGGAGACGAAGTAGAAGATAAAATGCGGTATCATCTACGTACACTAGACCCAAATTATGGATCTAACAACATGGACGCGATACTAGCCCAGAGAGTTGAAAAATTATTGGATATATGGCACTAGTGGGGACTCAGCAGATGAGCATAGCCAGAAGTGACAATGAAGAACTTGAGACGAGCAAGATAATTACTCAATCTCGAAGAGCAATTTCTGAAACACCAATAGTAACGCAAAGAGAACCCATTGGTAAAAGCACGCCAGGAATTGATCAAGGAATCAGAAGAGAAACAAGAATACCAAGGTTAGAGGAAGAAGAAAATACGCCAATAGTGATCGATTATTCAAAACCACCGGACATTACAGTACCAATATTCATACCCCCCGTACCACCAGATTGACCTATGAATCAGTATCAAGATCCCGAGGAGAAAAACAGAACCACTTTGAGTGATGACTCAACAAGTACAAGTACCACCAATTCACTGGGTTTACGGAATAATGTCACAACCGTGCGCCAATGCCTCACATACAAAAGAGATAATTTGGTACATTTCATATCTAAAGTCTGTGATAACACAAGCTCAATAACAAGACTTTTAGTGGATATAGGAGACATCAACCTACAAAATATGAAAAATAAAAAACCAAAAGTGGGACAAATCCTACGACCTCATACAAAAATCATAACATTCTTTCATTAGTAGTGAAGGACAGATACTTTGAACCAACAAATGTAGGCAACTTAAACGTTGCATTATCAAACCTGAAGAAAAGCCTCTTAAAACAAATCATAAACAGTTTCAAGGTATCTCGAAGGGGAGAGTTGACGAACCAACTTGAGCCAGGATTGTTAACAGAATTGATTATAAAGCATTTTGAAAACACTCGAATAAAAGCAACAATTGGCTACGGAAAAGTGCAATTACCAGACAAAAAGGACCGCACAGCCCTTATCGCAGCGTTAGTCTGACAGGAGGGCATAAAGGAGTAAATCAAACTTACCAAAAGATCAGAGATACTACTGGTCAAGGATGAGAAACGATGTACTGAATTACGAGGTCTGTCCCAAAAGTATCCGACCTATGTTCATATCTTCGCGCGGAGAGACTCAGGCGACCTCTGGGGTGTACGAACGTCACCAGCAACGCCTAACCTTCTCGTCAGTAGCCTGAGATACCAATGAAACGCCTTAGTTCCCGCGCAGCGTGTTTTGTTTGTTTACAACGACTTTTTTGCGTTCGTCGCAATTTGCTTATTGCTAAAAATGGCAGAACGAACCGAACAGTGAATTTGCATAAAATTTTGCTTTAATCTCGGTAAAAGTTGTGCGGAAACTATTGAAATGTGGCAAAAGGCCTTTAAAGATGAGTGTATGGGCAAAACACAAATAAAAGAGTGGTATAGGCGGTTCAAAAGTGGCCGCACATCTGTTGACAGTGATCCTCGTTTATCAAGTCAATGTTGATTGTTTTTTTCGATTATGAGGGCGTTGTGTACCACGAATATGCCCCTACAGGCCAGATAATCAATAAAGAGTACTACGTTGAAGTTTTGAAAAGATTACGTAATACAATCAGGAGAAAACGACCGCAACTTTGGGAAACCGGTGACTGGCTTCTTCATCACGACAATACTCCAGCGCACGCATCAAACCTTGTGCAGCAGTATTTATTGAAACACGGTGTTGCGCAGCTCCGCTAGCCTCCATACAGTCCTGATATAGCTCCCTGCGACTTTTGGCTATTTCCTCGGTTGAAAATGCCGCTTAAAGGACATCGATTCGATAATAAACAGACTGTTGAAACTAATGCGACGAATGCACTAAAGGCGATTCCGAAGTCTGACTGTCAAGAGTGCTTTAATAAGTGGAATCATCGATATGAGCGTCTTGTTCAATCAAATGGGGACTGCTTTGAAGGATGCCACCCCCCGGATGACGAAGAATAAATCAAGCGCCGAGAAATCGAGGTAGGTCGGATACTTTTGGGACAGACCTCGTATAGACGGAAATGTCCTAGCTGCCAAGAAAAAAAATAGACCGTTTCAAGACTCGAGAGCCAATGATTATAACAGACACTCCCATAGAAGCTTTTGACAAAGTATCAATAGATACAGTGGGAAAACTAAGAATGACACCAAGTGGAAACTGCCATCTACCCACCATGCAATGCATCCTGACCAAGTATCTAATCGCGATACCAATTAAAAACCTCAAGGCTACCACGATAGCAGATGCAATAGCCAAACATGTAGTCTGCAAATTTGGTGCAACGAGGGCAATACTTTCAGACCGAGGAACTAGTTTGTTGCCGGAAATCGTAGAGACCATGTTAAGGTTATTCAAAATTGATCAATTAACAACCTCAGGGTACAGACCCCAAACTAATGGCTCCCTTGAACGGAGTCATGCACCTTTAATAGATTTCATTAGAACCTACTTAGAAAAATTTGATGAGCGGATACAAACAATTACAATAAAAAGGGCTGATTGGCAAATTGCCATTTACATAAATGACAATGAATTTTTACAAACTCACGGACCTCTCGAATCATTCAACCGAGTGTACTCCAAATGCATTATAAAATGGCCTCAACATAAATTCAAACTAGTACTGGGGACAGATCTCATTGAATTGAAACACCAAACACTGACTCACTTGCACACACAAATAAACGATACCATACAAAATCTCAGACACAATGAATATGCAGAAGCAAGAATTTCGCGTAGCATCAGGTCCAAAAGGATGACACCCCTAGGAGCAATTGACAGCATTAGCAAAAGTCTATTTTGACTGGTAACAGAGGATGATGTAGAAAACATCAATCAAAACATAGATAAACTCTACCAAGAACAAAACAAAATGATTCAATTTATAGACCAAAAAACTCACATCGTATCAGCTGGATTTGAAGAGCTCTACAACATTACTAGAGCACACCAACACGTGCTCGACAGCATAGAAAAAGTATTCACAGAGAAAATGACCACTCTGCTAAAAGAAGGCAAGGACTTAAAATATATTTTAGAACTAACTAGCTACCTCACGAGCGTAGAATCGAAACTAAACCACGTGATTGAGAGTAACGAAAAGCTTTTGGCTATTCTAAGATTGTTGAAAGAAGGCAAGGTACACCCTGAATTGCTAAAGACGGAAATCATCCATCAAATAACCATGGACATAAGAAGAATAACAGCAGACCTAGACTTCCCAATTCCCTCGGAGCACATACGAGCTAAAGAAATCGTCAAGATTTAAAAAGTCGACTTAATACACCACAACGGCAGAGTCTTCGCGGTATTACATTTACCTTTAGTAGAAAGGATACTGTATCATTTGTACAAGTTACGCCCACTTGCTGTACCACAAAAACACAATAACAAATCAGCCGGTCGGGCATATATACAACCATCAAGAAAATTTTTAGCATTAAGTGCTGATGAGAAGCAATTTTTAAAGCTTAACCATGATACTCTAAATGCATGTATTAGAACACACTACGCATATATGTGCACATCAGGAGGACCCCTCAAAGATCAACGCCAGAAGACTACGAAGTCACAATGTTGTTAAACCTAAGCATTGAAGGCCTAAAATCATGTGATGTACGGTACAAATACGACCCTGCAGCCTAATGGAACTTTTTAAGTGTAGATGGATCATGGCTCTACTCGACGGTAAAAGAAGAAGTTTTAAGAATAACATGTTCAGGTGAAGCAGATCAAACAGTAAAAATAAACGGAGTGGGAATTGTAAAACTGGCTACAGGCTGTGTAGGAAGAACCAAAGAAGTGGCACTAATCAATGAGGAAAACCAGAGAATGAAGCAATAGTACATTTACAAATCTGAAATAAATTAAGAAATAAATCAAATCTACCCAAAGTTAAAAGGAACAGAAGGAATTTTGAACTTCTCTATAAACACCAAATCAAAAGAAATAACTTTCTGGAAAGGCAAAGGACAATCATTTACCAAATAATGGACCAAATGAACAAAATAGCAGAACACAAAAGAGAGACTAATCGTACTAATACCCTCATGTACGGGGGTTTAACACTTCAAGTCATGCTTATTTTCATAATAACAACAATAATCATATGCATTAAAAATAACACGGGGATTTTATGTTTCAAAAGGAGGCAGCACGAATACATAACAATAGAACCCAACACAAGTAAAGATACTAATGACTCGCCCAACAAATCCAAAATACTGAAACGAATGAAAAGAATGAAATCAAACGAAGAAGAAATCGAACTATAATATACGGTTTCAAATCCATTTTTACCGCATTAATTAAACATACGATATGTACATAGAAACAACTCAATTAACCAAAACACTACAACATAACAATCAACACATTAAAATCATTTTTAGGGCGGACCAAGGTAAAATCATGAACCCAAGACCAATTGCTGTCACTGTGTTTTTTGACAAAAGCATCCCATTATCGGACATCAGTGCTACCTTTGAAAAAGTAGGAACGCCAACTACAGTGGAAATCAAACACAACAGCATGGACCGAACCACCAACAAAATTACAATCAGGTTCAAAACTGAAGAAGAAGCCAGAAAAGCAACCAAACTCATTGGTTTACCTACAACATCAATAACAAAAAGAGTACAACGACCCAAATGTAACCAAAGGACCTTAGAACGTCCAAGGAGTCAAAATCATCATGATCTAACAACCATAAACCCACCATACTCTCCAAGAACCATAAAATCACAAGTTTATCTTAATAAGTCAGGTAGATTAATGAATGACAAAACACGGCTATTCTGTACTCTACCATGGACCGGTATTGACAGGGAAAAAGATGAAATTTTTTTCAGGCACGTCGCAGAATTCGGACCAATGATGTATTATGAGACTGTAAGGGACAAAAAACAGAGATTGTCCTTTGGATATGTACAATATTTCAATCCCAAGATGCGGAGAAAGCAATTCACGGATGCAACCCGGACTACAAGGCGGCCTATGCGGAACCAAGGAAATGTTCCAGATATAGCATACAGGGACCTAGCACCAAATTCCATGAATTCTGCGAAGAAACAGTACCAATAGAACTTTACCACCTACATGAGCAAACTTGCAAATAGCAAGCCGCATGGTACCATAACACCACAAAAATAACGAAGGATACTAAAATAACGCAACATGACCAAAAAGAGAGAAAAACGGACCCAGACCTAAAAGGACTATTAGATGGAAACGTCAAGAGAACTAAAATAGAACATACAAGTTCCGAAGTAATCATGGACCAAGATAAACAACATTTCGCACTATCAAAGAATGACCAAGACACATTAGATGAATCTAACATGAATGTAGATTGAACCCAAATGAATAAAACAATTACATCACATACATGTTCAATATAAACCATGACCTAAACCAAATACGATAATATACAACCCGTAAAATCGAAAATATCAACCTACAGTTTTACTTTTTTTTTTAACGTACTCCGTACTAAATGGACCAAACTAACACAACATAACCTATTTTCTTTCAGAATGTACTATCAACATTACCAAATCACTTCGGTGACCCTACTAGAGGACCAACCGAGTACTGTACTATTCGAGTATCAACCGCCTAACGCCATAGAAGATGTAACAGCTTATGTGAAAAACTATGGCGCCAGCAACAATATAAAATTAAGTGTCCGACAGGAAGGATCATTTTATTTTAAAACAAGACGCCTAACTATCCAATACATGGACCAGGAAGCTACCAGAAAAATTCTTGAAAAACACACCCCCACCGCAATGAACGAACAAGATCAAGACAACGATTCAACAACCGATAATACGGATAGTTCTTTCTCGGAAGAACAAGGACCAATATATCTGCACCCACCAATCGCAGACCCTCTGAGTCAAATATCTTTGCGCCACATGAATAGGTCAGAGTCAAACCAAATCCAGGTATATTCCCAAGGGAATGTGAATGCAGCGAAATAACTGTTTAAAATCATTGGACCATGCACAATCCCCATAGAGAACACAAGACCAAATGACCACATGCTAAAAAAGAATACCAAATTTATATTCATGCAGAAAAAGCCATGAATTTCCAAAAATACATACAAAACAAAAACAATGAAATGACCAGTCAACAAACAACACAAGAAGGACCAGATGCTGAAAAGGTATGACCCAGCGCAGGACTGGTATTGATGCCAGCTTTAATAACCGGACGTTTAGATGACACAGAGAAGAAGAGACTATATGTGTCCTGATACCTATAGGAAAACCGCGAGAAGAATTTGAATAGGATTTCATGGATTTCGGATGCTTGGACCACATCATCCGCGTTCTAATGAAAGGACAAGAAAACAACAAGCGTTTTCTAAGATATATGGGATATGTCCAGTATTTCAATGAAGAAGATGCGACCAATGCCATGGACAACTGCCCGGAAGAATATCGTCCGAGATGGGCAACAGTAAGACAAAATAGTAAGAACATGATTAAGCACAGAAAATACCATGAACCTTGCGGTATGGACATAGATCTAAGGACTGAACAGGACCACGTTAGTATATGTAGAAAACTAATGCATAGGATGTACCACAAACACCATTTCTGTGGAAGTTGGATGAAGCATGAAGATTGGGACCAGCACATAACGTAATGCAATTACAAGATGCATTTTTGCTGCGGAAGGTACATAAGAAGGAAGGATTGGAGCCAACTCTTAAAAAACTGTAGTTATAAAAATTTTGAGCACAATACCATGGAAAAAAACAAATGAAAAAGAACCACAATGAGCAAAGAAACAAGGACCACTCTAATCCACCAGCACCAAGCACAACGGAACAAGAATCTCTACTACGACCGTACGAAGAACAACCAGAAGTAGTACGAAACTTAATCAGCCTCTGTGACAACCTATCACGAGCAGAAATCGTGAGAGAACCATCGCCAAGCATGCTAGATGTGGACCAGATAGATTTTGAAAACCTCGACAATATTAGTTTTTAAGTAACATTTAAGAATATTGGACCAATAGATTTTTATACCTTTATAAATTTTATTTTTCAATATACCATATATACACTAAAATTCTTGGGCCACATTTATTGTTACGAACATGGACCACCTTAATTTTAGAACAATACAAATCAATATTATAAATGATAAGCCATTGTGAACAAAACCCAAACGTCCCAAATTTTGTAAACTATTTTTACTCAATTTTACGCAAAATAAATGATTTGATTTGGAGTTGAACAAAAGAAAAGAAACATAACACAATCTCAACCACATTCCATTCCAAACAGAGGAAGACATAAGGGAGAGAGAAGGTTACAGCAAGGGCATGAAGTGTCTAATCATGTCGCAATGAAAAACAAAAAGACAAGATTGAAATCTCACTTTTCGATATAGGAGTAAAGACAGCAAATTCGAGTTTCGAAGGTCCGAATCTTTCGGAGATATTCCAAAAAAATGTCGACCGAACCATTTGGCGACGGAAAACGAATTGGCTGAGACCTAAACACGACTTCGAACCACGTCAGTCCAAATCTTTTGGAGGCATCTACACAATGTTTACCAGATCATTTGGTGACGGAAGACGAAGCCATGCTCAAAAGATTGAATGAAAAAAATAACGAAATCTCTCAAAAATCCCTCAGAAATTCCTTAATAACATCCACGAACAACTAATATTCACAAAAAGTTATTTTCTTTTCTTTCATACCAAAATTCAAATCAAAATAAATATAATAATAAAAATTTGCTCGCATGGACTTACGTGATACCAAAAAAACGAACCCGGACCATAGACCCGAACACACTAAAAAATATTGATATGTTATTCTATAGCGATACGCGAAGTTCGTCGAGGACGACGAAAGTTTTTAAGTAAGGGGGAATGTTAAGTGACGGAAGTTGTACTATATTAATTAAATTAATATATTGAATACACATATACAATTTCCATCACTTAATTTTCCCCATGTACTGGTCGAGGTCACAAACGGCTCCGGTTGCTCGCTTATCGCTGCTTCGGGACTCTCATTTAAAAATCATGAGCGTGACATGAGGCAACAATCACTGTAACGTCACGGAGGAGAGGAGAGGTATTGAGCGGGGGTGAACGCTGCAGTTAACCCACGTTTTTGGTCAGTCGTGATCGAGCCAATTTAGAGTAGCCACACGCCTCACCAATACGGATATTTATAACAAAGCATTCAACTTAGTGAAGAGAAGTATAAATAAAATATATTGAGGAAAATAATCAAACAAGGTAAGAATTCTTTTATTTCCCATTTAATTCCCCAAAGAAATTATTGAATAACAATATTAAGGAGTTAAGCAAAAGGTTTAATCGCCCCACGTGCGCGAAAGGCCTGGGCCCGTACAGGGCGGTTGGATTAGACCGTCCACCCTCCCCCCCCCCCCCCCCCGGCTAATGAAATTATTCCGTTAAGAAACAATACGTTTCTTAACAAATAGTTATTATGAAAGAGAATTATAAAAAGCAAATTTTTAACCAGATAAGCATTTTCATTTCATAAGTAATCTAAATATTGGAAAGAATATATTACTTTGTGTTATACTTATTTGTTTTTCAGCAAAAGTATCATACAAGGGACCAACAGAGAAAACAATATATAATTTTTTAAACAATTCTGAATATGAAGGCATCGAGTCAAGGAATTTACTAGACTTTTAACAGGTTAGTCTTATTGTGTACACAAATTTTGTAAACTTTGAATTTTATACGTTTTTTGTGTTTATACTTATATGATATAATTTTTTACAGGATACACAAGTATTAAATGACATGTTTTACGTCATAATAGTTACTTTAGTTGATAGAAACGTTATAAAATTGTTTCAGGTATGTTATTCACAAATATTGTAATATTAATACACTTTAAATTTAAACAAAATAAGACCATGGAAATTAAAATCGAATAAGAAATAGAAAAAGTCTGCAGTGTTTTATTAAACATTTATCTAGTTGTCGATAATCACTTTTGCAATATGGAAATTTAAAAAAAATATTCTTTTTTGTTACTTGAAGTATCCTTTCTTATATTATAATATGAGAACAAACTATTATATAAATTTTTATACTTAGGTACATATTTATGCAGGAGAGACCTGAATGTATACATACATAAATAAATGCACATACACACGCAGTTTAGGGTCTGAAATATTTTTCTATTATTTTTTAACAATTTGCGACAATTTCACAGTTCCATCACTCATAGCAAATTTTTGAACGGCTGACTTGACCTATATATATATAGGTCAATCCAGTGGATTTTTCAAAAAGCTGCGCAGGGGTTTCTCGGAAATATTCGCCCGATTTACATATGAAAGTACATATTGAAAACAATCCGCAAACAAAATTTCAGCCCTTTTTATTCACTATGGTGCATTCTAGAATTCTTTTAATTTTTTAATTTCACCAAAAACACGACATTTTTAAAAAATTCCGCTGAGCTCCAATCTGAACCATTTTGAACGTTTCAAAATCAAAAGATTTCTACGACTTTTGGTCAACTTTTAGGAAGAAATGTGTCAAACTCATAAACACTGATTGGGCTTATTTTGGCAAGCACCAGAGCGAATGCACATTTTTCTAATCTTTAGGTTATGTTCAAACTCTACAAATTTCAGTGAATTGTCGCGGGAGAAGCCTCTTAGGCGTGGATTCTCGCTTTCTTATTTTCTTGTTTTCGAATAGGAGATGTGGTTGGAAGGGTTAAATTAAAAGAAGTCGATTGAGCGAGAAAGAGACTAGTTTAATCGCTCAAACCGAGAGGGGAAAGCCGTGCGGCATAAAACCCCTCTCGTCGTATATATATAAGCTGCGGGATTGAACGATTAACTGTGAGTCGTTTGCGTGTGTGTACGTGTGCGGTGTATTCGAGAGATCCTTCCGAATCTCTCGTCTCGTGTTCGTGCGTGATAGCAATCACTTGTCGAATGGGCTATACTGTGGCCTTAGTTCCACAGAATAGTCCCTCGTTTCGATTCGTGCACGGACGCGATTGTAAATCGGTCGCGACCCGTACCCGAATTCCCGTCACCAAGCGTAGAGAAAGATAGAGAAAGAGAGAGATATGCACACAAAGAGAGAGAAGGATAGAGCACTACACCCACTAGTTTGATAACGACGATATATGCGGATTATCGGACGAACGTTCGGCTTTCGTGACAATGATCTGATGTCAGCGTATTCACTCAAGACCGGGCGTAGCGGAATCGTTCGCTTGGCTGCTCAAAAGCGACTCCCGCGTGGTCAACCAGCGGCGCGCGACACGAGGCCAGCGGCGCCGCCAGCGCCAACAGCGAGTCCCGTCGTTCGATTGCTCTCCGTCGCGCGCCGGGAGAAGGCGCCACGTGCTCAACGTCGATTCTCACGAGCCCGCTCGACACCGTCGCCCTTCGGTGAAGCTAAGCCCGGAGTTTCGACGGAACATTCAGTCTTATCAATCATACATCTCATTTTCTTCGTCTTGAAAAAAACTCTAATTCCACCGTTTAAGTTTTTATAATAGTTACGTTTTACTAGATTTACAGCTGTCTGAAGTTAATGCTTTTTAAAAAGTCGATACGTTAGCACCATTGTAATGCAGTTACAGTTCCAGCCTACCAGAATTTTTTTTACGAAACTTGCAAAAAAGATGACAATTTTGTAGTAGTAAATAATGCAGGATGACCCAGGCCAAGTATTTACCTATCTATTGAGAGTACGAATGCAGGCCTTTTCGAATTTTATCTGCATCTTAAGTAAATTCCATTTTTTTACTAAATTCTCCACGGCAAAGTTTCGCATCTAAAAAAAATACAACTTATTTATATGTAATTTTTTTACGAAAACGTCATTTAAACAAAGCGGAGGCAGTATCACCCGAGGGAAAAATCGACTTTTTCTGGAGTTACATATAGTACTTTATGCCCATCTCAACTGTGGCCACTTTTTGACTTGGAAAGCGGGACTAATGGACTGTTAAAAGACAATATTGTTGAAAGACAATCGAAAATCAGGGTTATTGGTGCAACTTGATGGAATAAAGAAATTTGGACTAGTTTCTAGCGAAGTTACTTTTTTCCAGCTAATCATTTTTATTGGCAAAAAGTGTAATTTTTGTCTTGCTTTTCAGGGCAAAAAGTGGCTATTTTAACGTCTAAAGGTTTATAATGTATGATATAATAAGCAAACAAATGCTGTTAGAATTGTAATGATTAATTAGTACCATTAGATATTATAATTTAGGTACGAGACTATGATGGTATGAATATACTCTTCGAGTAGTATGAAATTAAAAAAAATCATGTAAATATGTCGAGTAGTTCCTGAGATATTGATAGTTGATGCCATTTGAAGATAGATTCTCGATTTTCTGCTGCGCGAGCACTGAACGTTTGTTAAGCGCTCTGCCGCCTCGCTCTCTCGCTCACTTGCACTCACTCTCACACTCTTCACTC
The DNA here is from genome assembly GCA_949152435.1 of Gastracanthus pulcherrimus. Taxonomy (NCBI): domain Eukaryota; kingdom Metazoa; phylum Arthropoda; class Insecta; order Hymenoptera; family Pteromalidae; genus Gastracanthus; species Gastracanthus pulcherrimus. Next base: position 58,048,813 of record OX424574.1, read on the forward strand.
TTGATTGGTCGCAACCTGTACACCCACTTCTATTGACATAAAGTGCTAGAGAAACTTCAATTATTCATACAATACGAGTTATGATTTTTTAAAGATAAAATCGTATCTCCATGTCTACTGGTCGTTGACTAATATTTACCTTCAAATTTGATAGGATTTTTTTCTTACAATACATTGCGTGTTTTAATAATGTAATTTTTTTTGTTTCTCATATAAAAACCACCCCTATGTAAAAACAATTTTTTTATATGGATTATTAATATATAGGTCTTAATCAACAGTTTGAACCTGCCAAATTAAAACGTATGTATTATAAATATAATATTCTAGAATTCCGTCCAGATGCGATGAGTTTTTCAAAAAATATGAGCGATTTTCAACATTCAAATTAGTAAATAAACTATGGCGGTTCAGGACCACCTCGTCTATGCTATGTATTAAGCATTTGCCCTCACTACGCAGATTTAAAGCGCCAATTCGCGACTATTTGCTATGTAAGTCCAGGGACATGGACCATGTATATATAATATTGTGCAATATATGTAAGTTAATGACGAGCAATGACGAGCTGTGATATGATTGACTATACTAATGATCTCTGTAAATATGTATAAATATTGAATGTAGTTTTATTGTTTTTGTCTTGCACAGAATAAACATGTAATCTAATCTAATATATATATATATATATATATATATATATATATATATATATATATATATATATATATATATATATATATTCCTAGTAATAAACTTATTTACTTTTCTAGATACTTGAATAAAAGGATGCAATTTAATAATTTAATTGTGTAAAGGACAGGAATGAGTTAGGGAAGGCTGAGTCGACAAATGATTGCACAATATTTTGGCGGAAAAGACTAACTTTTTTATGCGGAGATAACATATATATATATATATATGCAAGACAAAAACAATAAAACTACATTCAATATTTATACATATTTACAGAGATCATTAGTATAGTCAATCATATCACAGCTCGTCATTGCTCGTCATTAACTTACATATATTGCACAATATTATATCTGTCGTACATCAGTCGCGTCATTAGAGTTATCACATATTCTTATCATTACGGATAATAAATTTTTATATATATATATATATATATATATATATATATATATATATATATATATATATATATATGTTATCTCCGCATAAAAAAGTTAGTCTTTCCCGCCAAAATATTGAGCAATCATTTGTCGACTCAGCCTTCCCTAACTCATTCCTGTCCTTTTACACAATTAAATTATTAAATTGCATCCTTTTATTCAAGTATCTAGAAAAGTAAATAAGTTTATTACTAGGAATATATATATATTCGACAAATTAATGTCGACAAATTAATGCACAATATTTTGGCGGGAAAGACTAACTTTTTTATGCGGAGATAACATATATATATATGCTTCCCTAACTCATTCCTGTCCTTTTACACAATTAAATTATTAAATTGCATCCTTTTATTCAAGTATCTAGAAAAGTAAATAAGTTTATTACTAGGAAAATATTGGAAAGTGGTTCAGAGCTTCAAACTATAGTAGATGCATTTGTGGCTGATGTTTAGTCGTGTATACCAACAATTGGAATGCAGAATTTGTACAATTCAGATCAGAGTGGATTCCAATCAGAAATGCATTCTAGAAGATCATTAGCAGTTGAAGGAGAAAAACCAATTCAATGCCTGGTACAGTTAGTTTCATCGACAAAGTACAGTTACACCATACAACCACTTATATCAGCTACTGGTCAACTACTATCACCACTTTTTATAGTGTTAAAGGAACAAAGTGGTTAATTTGGTCCTATTGTAGAAGCTAGTTTATTTAAACCAGAAAACGTGTATGTATAAACTAACACAAGTGAGCACATTTTTGTTTATTTTTATGCAATAATATAGAAAATGAGTTCATGAATAAATTTTTTAATTTTTTAATTAATCAAAATAAAATGGCGGCGTCAGAGCCACTTTCCAAAAACGTGTTATTTTTATTCCTCCACGGGCGAAATTGTAACTTCAAAAGTATGAGAGCTAGGACTAAAAAATTATTTTTTTGTTAAAGTATATGTTATTGGCTATAGAAGTACATAGGGTTTTTTTTTTAAATCAATTTTTTAAAAAATGGCATCAGTTTTAAAAAATTTTCATTTTTTCAACGTACAAATTCGCAGTAAATTGTTTATAAAAAATTTAGTTTCATCTAAAAATAGCTAAGTACTTATTTAGATAATGCAATTATGAAGTTACAGTAGATATTTGAAAGTGATCCATCGAGCGGTTTTCAAGCAGCGTTTTCGTCCAGTTTGATAAAAGTAGTTTTGAGAACAACGCGTTTAAAGTTTTACAAGTACTTAACTCTTAAAAAATTTCGTTTTACCTTTAATCTGCGATACCTGTAACGTACATTTGGCCATCTAAATTGATACTCTCTTCTGCTTTCTCCTTTCTCCTCTCTGACTGATTTTAAGTCCAACCGAGCCTTTTTTGCAGCATCGGTGAGCTATCGCTCGGAAAATTTGATGCGACGCTCATCAGCTTCCACGCAGAAGTTGTAGTAGTTTGGCCCTATTTTCATCCCCAAATTTTGCACCAGATGCATGATACTTGACAGACCGACATTGTAGATATCTACAGCAATGTGTACTGCTGTATCAAGTACATGTTTGCCACTGGAGGAAGATTTAGGTGCCGTAGGTGCCGTAGACCACACGGTTGCGTTAACGCTTTCATTCGTATTTTGAGTGAATCTGCACTCCTTTTTCTTTATCGTGATGTTCTCGTAGGGCATCGCATCGGTGAGACCTTTAACGGTCTTTGAATCTCCATCACCAACATAGTTTGAATATACCATACCGTGTAAAGATTCTAATCGCTGGAACACTTCGATGACTGCATTCACTTCCATCTTCCCCGCTGAGCCCTCGTGATTAGCTTGACATTCACTTTCATGACTTTCAGCCCATTCTTTATATTCTTCTGTGTCAGTTTTCTTCTTCAAGAATTCACAATATTTGCAGTATTTAGACTTGACCAAAACATCGACCATCTTTTCAGCAAACTATCCGATCAGCGAAACAAAACCAAAGAGCGATGAAAAACCTCGTTTGCGCCAAGAACGATCACCAGACACTGTTATACCTTCTTTCGGTCCTTCTTTTTCACTTACTACATTTTCTTCTTGAGCTGTCATCTTCATACTTCTTTGGCAAACTTCTTCTGCTCCAATAGCTATTTTTCTTACGACTCTATCGTAAAACAATTGATAAATGGGACGAGGTAAATTCATGAACGCACAAAGCTTTATTATACCATTCAAGCCTACACACAAGAGTCGCATAGCAAGAACAATTCTGCGATTAATATATACTCTTTTTCAATAAAAGGAGAGCTAGGAATCTGAACACTTTCACAATTTTTACATCAAACCACTGCTTTGAATCCCAAGCCTCTCATTTCTGATTCTGTAAACGTAACGTCTGAGTTACATTTTTTACACATTACCACTTGCGACAACATGGTAAATACTGCTAAAAATCCAAAATTCTATAACTAAATCCTGCGTTGACTTCGAATTCATCAGGATCAATAGGCAACAACTTTTTTGCTAACGTTCCAGCATTTTCTAAACGTGGTTTTCTAACGCGTAGCGATTCTGTGGCGGAGCGCGGTTAGAACTGCTCCGTTTTTTAGCATTGCAGGTACCTCCCCGTCCGGACTTCTTTCCACTGTATTGAGGTTTTTCTATCACTCATTTTATTTAGTGTACGATTATGATTGATAATTCACTATAAAACAACTTTATTTTGATGATTATTTATATAAAAAATAAAAAGATCAACGGCAAAAACAAATCGAAGCGTATGACCCGGCGACACTTCGCAGCTGTACTGACTCACACGTATATTATAGTGTACATATAATAAATGTATATGTATATTATATATTCAGCGCACCTTGGTGACCACGAAAGGTAACCTAATGACCTTTTACCTTGTAAGTAAGGCAGGTATTTAATATTTCAACAGGTAAAAGCAAATAATTGGAGCGGTACCGCATATGCTCTAAACGCACACTCCGAGGCGCGGCGGCAAACTTGAAAATTGAAGCTGCTACATTTTTTTTACCATAGGGCCAATTAGAAATTATTTTTATGGCCCTAAAGTATTGTTTAAGAAAAAAAACAATTTTTTAAAAATCGCGAGTTGGTTATGAGCTTTTATAGCTAATATCCTGCATCTAAATGCTTAAATAGTCAATAGTTTATATGTTTTTGATATTCTCGCACCTTTTCAATTCTTGAATGATAGGTGTAATTGTATTCCAGGCTGGAATTGTGCATTTTTCAAAATTTGAAGCCTGAACACATTTACACAAGAGCTATTCTTTCGCCATTTGATGTTTGAATATTTCATAGTTTATATTTAATGAATATTCCATTATTATTATAATATTTCAAACCTGAATTCAAATGTTTATGACTATATTTTTACGTTTTTCGACACTTGAGGCGTAAACACAGCCATCATAAAGCTGTTTTCTCGCTTTTAGCAATAGGATATCTAATGGCGAAATAATTTCTGGATATCTTATTATCTCTACAATACTTGGAATGTAAATACATAAATTTGTAGCTAGCTTTTCGCATTTTTATGCCTAAACACTTTGAGTGGACTTTCTTAAGTAGAATTTTTCTAAGGAAAAGTCGTTTGATATGGGCTTGGGAGATTAACTTGTAAGCTTAACCAATATCTGTATTGATATTGCCAATTATAATCACAGCCGCGCCAATTTCTGCTATGAGTCTTAAGTCAAGGAAGCTGTCGTGCCAAAAATGCGAGGATTTCTATGGTTCGGTAACTCTCGCAGCATTTCTCATCTAGCTTGCAGTCTATATACTGCAGTCCAGGTGCACGAGTCGACTCTTTTGATTATCATACTGGTAACAGGAACGAGAATTGTATGTAAGTCAGTGTAATATTTGTATTATCTATTGCTTAAGTGCTTAGGAGCATACTGCCCTATTTTTTTCGCTTCAATAGAAAATCGTAGCAGGTTGAAGTTGTTTTTATCGGATAAGTGGTATCCAGTTATACATTGCTTTTTGCTTTGGCTTGAGCACATGGAATGAATTTTTAGCATTTTAGCTTTGCAAAGCAGGTCATGGCTGCGGTGCAACCATCGGAGTGGATGACCAGGCCGCATGTTGAAGCTGTTGGTGAGTACACAACAGCGATGTTTGGCAATTGTGGTCGAAATTAGAGGACACTATGTAAGGTTATTCTACGAGTTCATGAAAGAAAAGTTGTAATCCCTGAACAGTAGTTTTCACCGTTGGGTAGGCGTTCCTGCAGCCATTTCAATGTTCTGTTAGGCAGAATTGTGTTATTATAGAACAACACTTGTAATTTGTCCAAGGATTCGCAACTTGCCCTACAGCTATAAGCTTGTACGAGCAAACTTCGGGATTTTGGTTTGCCTAGACTTTGTTGGTACTCGCAGCTGAAGTAGAGTTCTGAATAGTCAAATTAGTCTTTGAAGTTGATATAATTTTACTTTATTTTTAAAGCATTCAGACAATCCTAACCTACAATTTTTTGACAGGTGGATTGCGTTGGGGCTGCATTGTGGCTTTTGATTAGCATGGATAGTTTTGTTCTTTTTCAAGCATCATGGCTGTTATTGACAAGAAAATGAGATTATTTCACAGGATATCTATGATATAGGAGAATTTTAAGAAACTAGATACGGATTTCATGTCGGAAGGGGCTCGTACGGGTCGAATTTCATTATTGCAAAGTTTATGGTATAAATTTGACAATAATCATGAATTTCTGTTGGAAGATAACGAAGTAAACGCCGACGACAACTATTTTAAAACAAAGGTCTACGATAAGACAGAGGACTGTTCGCACTTAATTTAGATTTTTTAAGAGAATATGTGATTCGGTTAAAGCTACAGCAGCTGCGCTCCCACAACCTACTCAGAGCTCAGCATATGCGCCCAATTGAAAGCCTGCCAAGCTTCCTCCTATCGAACTACCTACTTTCTCTGGGAATATACAAGAGTGGATTAGATTAAGGGACTTATTTACTGAGATGATCGTTAAAGATGCAAATATTCCAACAGTGTATAAAATACACTATTTACGGTCCTCTTTGAAAAGAGATGCTGCTGAACTGGTAGAAGAGACTCCAGTGGGAGGGATAATTTTGCTGATGCTTGAAAGGGAGTTAAAGACCATTTCGATAATTCTAGGTTATTAATAACCAAATTATTGGTGAAATTGTTGGCCTTGAAGGCAATGTCCGCTGAAAATGCGCATGAAATTAGTAGAATTTAGATAGGGACGAAGCATATTTTTCAGGCTTAAACAATCTAGTGATTGCAGGTCCAACCATATTAAGTAACAATACTGTAGAGGTACATAATTCCGAAGAGATTCTTCTAGCTACAGCTCGCGTGCTGGTGCAAGCTAAAAATGGAAGTCATCGGCAGGCTCGAGCATTAATTGATCAGGGTGCGCAGTCATCTTTTATCACATCAGATCTGTGTCAAAGTCTGAAGTTCCATAGAACGCCGGTTAGAATTATATTCACAAGCGTAGGAGATAATAAAATTTTCAATTGCAATAGCAATATTGAATTTACAATTAAGCCACATTTTATTTCGACATTTTCCTATAGCGTCACTGCTTATTTCTTGTCTTGTATTACTGATTATGATCCATTTTCAGAACGTTCTGAGGTTTGGGATCATTTGAGAGGGCTGACACTGGCTGACCCTCCGTTCGACAGATCAGGATATATCGACATCGAAGAAGAGCTGCGCAAAGGCGAGAATGATGAGGAACCAATTGCCATAAAGATATTCTTAGGCTGGATCATCTCTGGACCTAAGTTAACAAATGCCTGTCAACGATTTCGACTCACTACACACGTATCGACGTTGGACAGCGATCTCAATGTCGTTCTTCGTAAATTCTGGGAGATTAAAGAGCTTGCCGCAAGGAGATCAGTTTCTCACAGAAGAGGAAAAACTGTGTGAGGAAATCTATTGAGCGATGGTATGCCGTAATTCCGATAGACGCTACGTGGTAAGATTACCTTTAGAATCCAATACGCCGACGAATTGGGATGATTTTTATACACAAGCTGTGCGAATGATGCGCAATCTAGAAAGGCGGTTCGGGAAAAATCCAGAACTACGTGAGACATGCGTAAAATCAATGCAAGAGTACGAGAAATTCGGTTACATGCGCCGTGCATCTGCTGATGATATAGACTTAGAAAGTTGCTTCATTTGCCACATCACGGGGTTATAAAAGAGAGCAGTACGACGACGAAGCTGCGCACAGTTTTTAACGCCTCGGCTAAGACTACTAAGGGGTTCTCGCTTACTGATTTTTTGCTCGTAAGTCCCAATCTGTTGTCCGACACGGTTTCATTGGTTACTCGCTTGAGGTGGTATCCATATGTTTCCACTGCTGACATCGCTCGAATGTATTTCCAGATCTTGGTACAGGAACAGGATCAATACCTGCAGGCCATTGTTTCTCACCAAGATAACGTTTGGTTTTGAATCTTCTTCATATCTAGCAAGCAGGACGCTTCAGCAGCTAACTGAGGATGAAGGCAAGTCATTCCCTTTAGCGGGCAAAATCGTGAAGGATGAGGTATATATGGATGATATTTTAGCAGGAGCAAATAATTAATTTATTACATAGTGGTCGGTTTAAACTAGGAAAATGAATAGACAGTAATTCTTCATTGGTCGATTGGATGTCCACAGATCTAAGGGCTACTGCAGCCAATCTTAAGGTTGGTATTTTTTTATCTGTATTAGGTATCGCTTGGAATACCGTGCAACAATGTTTCTATTTCAATTTGTCTTTGGAGTCACTGATCGGTAAAATCACAAAAAGGATGGTGCTCTCAAAAGTGGCAAAAATGTTTGACCCGCTAGGTTGGATTTCTCCTATCATTATTTCATTAAAAATATGTATGCAGGCATTGTGGGTGCTAATTGAAGAATGGGACAAAATACTTCCAGACGAACAGGCCGAGCACTAGAAAACCAGCTACAGCTTGTTATCATCAATTTCGTCGATTAATATTCCACGTTGGTCGGGAGTTCAGCCTTCAGTTCGTTCATACTAATTACATTACATTAGTTCCTGATGCATATTGGCATCATATAAACTCTGCCGATAACTCGGCTGATCTAGTTTCGCGTGGCTGTCTCGCCAGCAAGCTAGTTGATAATGATTTATGGTGGAATGAGCCTAAACGTCTTCTTGATCATGATACGGACTGGAATCGTACTCATGATATTGATTCATATAAATCCAATGTGCAGTTCAGTAGTGAAGCAGATGTGGAGAGCTCTTCAGTGCAGTTGGTATTGTCAGCCAAAAAGGTTTCCTATACATCGTGGCCGTTGATTAATGATTATTCGTCTTCAAGTAAATTAGTCAGGATTACTGTATACATTCTACAGTTTGTCCATCGTATTGCTGATAGAACTACGTTTGTTGGAAAAATGTCTCTAATTTTACGAGACTTTCCTTTGCCGACCACTCTTGCTATCTGAGGATAGGAAGTAAGACAGGCCAAGGTAATGCGTAGAAATCAAAATTCTTAATAGTAATCAGGAACTTCCTACATCTCATTCGTTGAAAAGTTTATACCCTGTTCTTGTAGACGGATTGATGTGAGTGGGCGATCGTTTGAAAAACTCCATTCTGAATGAAGATGAAAAATTTCCTGTTATTTTGCTTGTAGATAGTTGTCCTACTCAGCTAGACATTGATTACTACCACCATTTGACCTTGCATGGTAGCATTCAGCTCACGCTAGCATGCATTTGTAGGATGTTTTGGATAGTGAAAGGCAAGCTTAAGGTCCGTGCCTTTGTAAGAAGCTGCGTTATATGCAGGAGGTAACGCGCTTTCATCAGAGCAAAGGATGGGTGATTTGCCTGCGGATCGGGTACGGCCTTCTAGATCTTGTTTTCATTCAGGGGTTGACTACCCAGGATCATACTGGCTGCGCACGTCTCGCCATAGGGATTAAAAGTCTTACAACGGTTATTTTATCGTTTTTGTTTGCCTCTGTACAAAGGCTGCACATTTGAAAGCCGTATCTAGTTATGATACGGAGTCATTCATTGCTGCATTTAAGCGATTTGTCTGTAGCAGAGGTCTATGTTCCTTCATGTTGAGTGACTAAGGTACTAACCTTGTAGTCGCTGACACCGAACTTCGTCGGATGTATGCTGGGGGTTCGAAGTTTGTAAAGGCTGTAGGACCCACGCTCTAAGACTGTGACACGACATGGAATTTTAACCATTCTGGCGCTCCACATTTTAGCGGGATATGGTAAACTGCAGCCAAGTCAACCAAGTATCACCTGAAACGGATAGTGGGCGAATCTACTCTAACCTTCGAGGAGTTCTCTACTCTCCTCTGCAAAGTCGACGCCTGCTTGAACTCTAGACCTCTCACTCCCCTTACTGAAGATGCAGCTGACTTTTTTGTATTAACACCTGCTCATTTCCTGGTTGGTGAGTCTTCTCTTTTGATTACAGAGCCCAGGATCACCGAGGACAAGCTGACTCCCATGCAACGTTGGCATGTCACAGCTGAACCAGCATTTCTGGGATCAATGGTCAGCAGATAACTTGAGGTATTTGCAGAGGCATTCGAAATGGAAGGACAATCAGCCGTCGTTAAAAATTGACGACATAGTGCTAATTAGGCACGAGATTACGGCTTCGTCAAAGAGGCCATTGGCCAGAGTTAGTACTACTCATCCAGGTAAGGATGGTCTAGTGAGAGTGGTCTCACTCCGTACATCCAGCACTACGCTCCGCAGGCCAATCAGCAAATTGGTCAAGTTGTTGGACAACAAGATCGATCAAGAAGACGATGAAGATCTTCAAGATAGATAATACGTCAAGAAATTATAAGTTGATTATTTTAAATCATTAGTTTACCCAAATATTAAATTGTTACGTGTTTCATATACTTTTTTTATTACAAAAGATTATATTGTTATGTCGTTTTATAAGAAACGAGGTGGGCGAGATGTTCGCGTTCGGGCATTATATGACTGCAAATTTAAATGTACCGACAGTTACAGAGCATTCACTTGGTTTCAGTTGATGAGCCAATCAGAATGCTCGTATTAAAACCGCGAACGTTGTCTATAGCGTCTTGTTGCTCCAAAACCGCGCGCCGCGCCAGTCACTCCGCGAGTCGTCAGCCGTAAGCATAATCTCCCCCCACCTCGTTTAGCTTCATAATTATTGCAATAAATAAAACACATTTATTGGTATCAAATCACTCTGTTGCTTTATTTAAAGTCCTGATACTAACAGTATGAAAAAATAACTATGAGATATTTGCTATGCCAAAAGACTGCATAACATACAAAAATAATTTACCTTTCTTTTTAATTTCAAATCTTCAATAAGAATCGAAAAAAATGAGACCTGTTTGGTAGAAAATGAACGTGCCATTCGTTGTGATCTGGGTTTAAAACTCGTTCAAGAGATACTGAAGAGCTACTGTTTTGGAAAGATTCAGATCAAATGCTACCGATTTACTCCAGAATTCGGTACTGAATAAAAATCTATTTTTTTACAAAATGATTTTTCTCTCTCCAAAAGAAAAAGATAAAGCCTAAAAAAAATTACAGAATATCTTTCTCTATATTTCTAATAATATCAATGTTTTTCAAAAATTTTCCTTGTTATATTTCACAGATATAAGCATTTGAGAAAAATGACGATTTCGTGTATAACAAAACAAGGGATATAGCTTCTTCGAAATTTCGGCCGGGCAAAGATAGGTAATTTTATACTCTTTCAAATGCATTATCACTCAATCGACGATATTAATTATATGGTATCAAAACAAATATGATTCACATCCACCCATCCATACACACACACATACACACATACACATTTATACAGACACTTTTTTAAAATAGTATATTTTGATTCCTCGTATCTCAAAATATGTTTATAACATGTTTTTAGTAAAACTTTTTCTTTACCAACACAAAGTTTACTCTCTGAGGAGGCAAAATTTTATTTCACTATAGAGCCACCTTATGCAAATTCAAGGCTGGTAAGTCTAATTAGTAAAAAATTTGTTTAAAAAAGCTTTGAACAATTTATTTTTATACGTTGACTACAGACAAAGTTGGATATCAAGTTACAAGTACTTACAGCTCAAAGTTTATGGGAAAAGTCATTTTATATTACTTCTAGTTCTACCGACACTTGGATTTTACAATTAGATGTATACTTTTCTCATGCGCTGGAGTAACCAAGTGTCTTGGGTAGTCTATAGTTAATATGGCTCATATATGTTGCCAAAAGTGTAAAATTAAATGTTATAATTGATTCATCACTCTCTTTTAAGTTTAGAGCTGATTGAAGCATTTGACATGTGTTATTATGTGAATAACATTTTTTTTACAAAATTGAAAAAGATTATCTAAGATTATGGAAGTATTTTTTAGAAATTAGGAATCAAAATACACTATTTTTAGAAAATGTCTGTATGGTTTTGTTTTCTACTGTTTGTATGTTATATGCTTCGGGGAGCCCGAATATACTAGTCTTAAGAAATGTCTGTATGTGTGTGTGTTGTATGTGTGTGTGTTGTATGTGCGTGTGTTGTATGTGTGTGTGTTGTATGTATGTATGTATGTATATGTGCGTGTGTGTATGTCTGGATGTGGATTAGCATTACTCTGCATATTAACGGGGAAAATTAATTTTTCAGGGCTAATTTTTTTTTTTTTTATAAGAACAGCGACACAAAAAAAATTTATTTTCGATGCGATTTTGTTTTTTTTTGCGACTTTTCGATATTTCAGCTTTAGTTTTCAGGGATTTTTGATACTTTAGAAATAATATCATCAATTGAGTGATAATACATTTGAAAGAGCATAAAATTACCTATCTTTTCTGTCCCGAAATTTTGAATAATCTATTTCCCTTGTTTTGTTATACACGAAATCGACATTTTTTTCAAACAGTTATATCTGCAAAAAATAAGAAGGAACATTTTTGAAAAATATTGATATAATTAAATATTAATATAAATAAATAGATTTTTTATCACCTACGATAACTAGAGTGAAACTGCAGCATTTTATCTGAAACTTTCCAAAACTGTTGCTCTTTACTATCTCTTGATCGAATTGTTTTCCCAGATCACAATGACCTTTATGTTTGGAGATATTTGAGGTTATGTATTTTTTGAAATTTGTTTTTGATCGTTTATATTTCGAGAATGGCACGGTCGTATTTCTACCAAGCAGGGCTAATTTTTTTCGTTATTTAATGAAGATTCGAAATTAAGAATAAATTTAAAGGTTCATCGATTCGTTTTCTTTTTATAACAATTTTTGTATTTGACGATTTTCTGAAATTGATTGAGGTAAATTATACTGGTATTTGCTGCAGCCTGTTTGCCTAGTAAGTGTCTGATAGTTATTTATTCCATAACTTTATATTATCCTATCTAATCACATCCCGCATTTGTCCAGGGTTATGCCTGTGGAGAGAGGAAAACTTGTATCAGAATGACACCAGTTCTGGAATGGTTGGTGTATTTGGCATGCTCGAATTCGATGTCTGTCGCATACGGTAGGTTAGACACCGAATTCGATCATTCCACACGTCCCGTTCACTTTGATGAGTGTGAAAAATCACCTATATGGTTGGACGAAGTTGCACTAGTCACGGGGGTCCCTGCCGGTCATCCATCCAAGTACTAGCATCGCCTGACACTGCTCAATTCCGTCGATCGCCCGAGGTATGGTTTTACCACCCTGCCACAGTGTTGTTGCAAGCGTATATATACACATATATATATATATATTATATATATATATATATATATATATATATATATATATATATATATATATATATATATATATACATTATAAAATTACCTATCTTTTGAAACCACAAATTTTGCATAGGCTCTTTCCCTTCTTTTGTTACACACGAAGAAAGTCATTAATTTTAAAGGTTATATCTCGAAAATCTATGATGGAAAATCGTTCAAAAAATTTTAGATGATTCGGAATTCATTGAATCTACGTATTAACATCTGATTATACATAATTGAAATAATTCAATAATTTAAATAAATTACCTACAGAGATAAAATTGCTATGATAAGAATTATTGCGGGGCCTGCGGCGGCTCAGTCGGTAGGGTGTCGGATTCCCACGCCGGTGACCCGGGTTCGAATCCTAGTCTCTGCCAATTGATACAAGCACCTCTGTAAAAATTACATGTGCTTTCTTTACAAACACACCGCAGACCCCCGTCGTCGATTAGCACCACATGGGAGCACAAACATGGCGACGTTAATTAAAAAGAAAAAAAAAAGAATTATTGCCTAATTGTGTAATTTTAGTAAAAAGATATCTTTGGACAAAGCATCAATGATAAAAAAAAGCTGACCATTTTTTAGCTAATAATTAAAATAATTTCATAATTAGAAAAAGATATAGCAATTTAAAATTAATTTATTAGAACAAAGAATTTCATATTGGAACAATTAATTTAGTTTCAGGAAGCTAAGTGTCAATGAATTGGCAGCGGTTTTTTTCTTCTTCTTTGGGCGAAATAAATTATGACACACAATTTGGACTGTCGGTCTCTTAGTTTTCCAGATATGATTTATTGATGGAATTACTCCGATTGGGATAATCAGCGAGTGTCATATTTTTTTAGGTTAAAAGTAATCTTTAATTATTTTATTGTTAGAACAGCATGTAACACCCCCCATACTCTATTTCTTAATTTTATCATTTTGCACAAAATTATTAATTCATTTTTCGGCATTGAACAGTAGTTCCTGCGGAATAATGTTAGTTTTTTTAAGTTCTTAAAAATATATTACGCGCATAAAATAAAAACATTACGCCGACATACATAAATATGTATATATATATATAGCCTACGGATGCCATGCCAGAAGCGACGATCACATCCAGCAGAGCATTCCGAGAAGAGGTGCAGCAGTGGCTGAGAGATTCGGTAGCAGGCAACGAAGCGCGAGCGACGACATCGATGAGAGCAGACATAGGCGAATGAAAGAGTGAGTGAGAGAGCGAATGAAATGTACAGCGACGGCGAAAATAGAAGCGAGGTGTAAATATATTATTATTATTATTTTATATTAGTAATACATTATAAGAAATATTCCAATGCACAATTTTAATATATATGTATATATATATCTAGTTATATATGTATATTATCTAGTAAGAAAGCATTAATTTTACATATAATCAAGAAATACATTATATATATATATATATGAATATATCTATATAAGGTGCATCGGATTCTGAATTTTATAAATGAGTAATTATTACAAAAATTGAAAGAAATTTTATATAGCTTGCTTTATAGTACGTGCACACGCACACACAAACACACAAACACACAAACACACACACACACACACACGCACACACACACATATAAATATATATATATATATATATATATATATATATATATATATATATATATATATATAAAATTGCTTTACACGTTCACTCTAGGCCTGATTGATATGTATATGTATATGTATATATATATATATATATATATATATATATATATATATATATATATATAATATAATTTTCTTTTTTGTGTTAATGGATGCCTGTCTAATCAATGTGAAATTTAAAATTAACTTGCCTCGGCATAAAAACTCGCACGAAAGAGAGAGAAAAGCCGGGGCAAGCGCAAGCTTGATTTATTAAATGAAACTATAAGGAAATTATACAATAAATAGAGACTCTAATAGACAAAAGAGACAGAGAGAAAGAAACGCAGAATACGCCGCAAGGTACCTTAAGTCGCACGCAGAGAGCTCTCTTACCTAGGTAGGCTAGGAAGCCGCAGATGGATGTGCAACAAGACGCAAGGTCCTAGCCGCACGCTGGAGGGAAACACCTCGGTCGCAGGGCGCCTCGACGTCTCGAGGGGACAACACCTGGACCACGGGCAGTCGTAAAAGGCCCTGCTGCGTTGATGCTAGCCGATGAGGGGCGGCACGTCGAGGGAACTCGTACGTGGCCTACCTCCCCGAAACACATGAATTACAGTCACACAAATTCTCACACTCACACACAGCTCTGCGCAATAAAACAATATTCGCACTTAACCTATGTGAGACGACCGTTCTGAAAAGAACGTACGTGTCATCTCGGATAACGTAACGCAACGAAGAAAAACTCAGGCCGATATGTTGCTTGAAAGGCGCGAGAAGTCGACTGGTATCTACAGGAGAGATTCAAAATTGTTTTACCCGCGCACGAGGCCAGCGAAAGCGCACGCGGACTTTTTCCCTAGCGTCGCGCGCATCCGCTTGGCAGATAGTGCTGCGGCGGGCGACGAGTTTGACGCGCAATTCAAATTCCCCACAAAGATTTAAATAACCTGAACGATACTTTCTACGAACCTTTTCAAACTTTAATAACCTATTTTTAGAAGCATTGAATCTCAAATCTTCTGAGTCAATTTCTTTTTGAGCTAGTAACGCCCATCTACGTATATCGCGATCATGAATTATTAAACCACTTTCAACAGCAGCTTCAAAATTATCTAGTGTATATTGATAAATTCGTCCAATTTTTTCTCTATATGTTCCACCTTTATTAATCGTATGAGCCCAACGTTTTAACTGACTGATATATGAGACTTCTCTGAATCTTTTTCGTACACTTACAATACTCAAGTTTTTCTTTTTGCCGCTTCTCCAAAATTCTACGGCTTTTTGTTTGTATTCGAAACTAATTTCTTCATTATCTTCTGTACACTGATTTGTCGGTGCTACGACAGGATCAGGGAAGTGATGTTGTATTTCATCCTCGACTATCTTAGCATCATAGTCTTTATATTCCTCATGAATATCCAACGACTGTTCAACAATCATGTCTACATCATTAAAGTCATTTGTAGCATCTATTAATATCTGTTTAAATTTTTCTGACAACTGAATTTCTTTATAATTCGTCACACTATCTGGCATTTGTAAGGTTTGAAAATACGCTAATAATAAATTCACTACGTTTATAGGATTAATCTTCATCTTTGAATCTGAAATAAAAACACTGAAACAAATTCTTTATTACGATTATTTAATAGAAATTTAATTGAAATGAGAAAAAATTGCAATGCATATACTAATACTACATAAAATTTAAAAGAAAAAAAAATTAAAATGATACGAATAAGAACGTTTGCTTGAAAGAAGCTTAATAACATCAAACACGCTATTTTGAAATTAGTAAAAAGAAAATAATGTTTAACCTTTGTATTAAATAACTTTTTACTATTCTTAAAAAACTTTAGAATTAACGTAAATTAAATATTCAAATAAAATTGTATATGATAAATGACAGTTAATAAAATACTCACCTGATAGATAAAAGAAATTAACTGATTATTTGTTATCACATCTATACAACTTTTATTTATAATATTTATGTATTTAAGAAATATGTATACGTGTTCAAGGAAACAAAAAGATTTGATATTTTTAGTTGTCAGTGCTATGAGTGACTTTCTAAATGCTTCAATTCGCTGGAACTTTTGTCAATAATAACAATTTGGGTGAAACTCTTTTCTGAGAGCCATGGATAATATTAGTGTATTTACGATAACATGTATCTCTTGGGCGAGCTATAAATAAGATAAGTGTACAGAAATAACACTTAGCTTCAATAAAGTTTAAATATTTATAATTTTGTCGAAATAATAGTAATAACAATAATGATGAGATAAATACTAAAAAAATCAGAATAATAATAATAATTTTCTTTTTTCGAGGGTGTGTAGAAAATGCCACCTAAGGCACACCCGACTGGGTCCGCACAACCGAATAGTGTGGGGCTGATTGGGGATGCATCCGCCGTGTGTATAATGTAGGACGAAAAATAAAATAAACAAAAACGCGAAAAAAACTACAGAGCCGTTGCATCGCAAACCGGCCCACTAAAGCCTACCACCCTTTCCTTTTCTGGCGGAACCCACTCTGGTTCGGTTTATCACATTACCTCAGGGTGGTGCCATTCTTGTATCGTCTCGACAACCGCTGCTGCCTTGACCTGAAACAAATTTAAAATTCATAATTTTAAATCCTCCGAGGGGACGTCAGATCTAACCCATCTCATTTATATGCGTACTTGAACCGGCGCATTTATTTCCATACGGAAAGGAGAAGTATTCCCGTCCCTCCCCTCGAAATTCATAAAATGAGAGAAAATGAGCGTCTCCCGGTTAAGAAAGGGTCCTATTTTCTCCCTCCTCGTCCATTTCCATGGAGACCTCGGACATCCCTGGGTTATGTTGGGGTGTCGGAGCGTCTCCCAGCGCTTCATTAATACCTTCGTCGGTTGCCCTGTCTAGGTACCGTTTCTTTTGTCGCAGGACCGTCTCTACGAATTTTGCCGTGGCGGCCCACTCATTCTTGGTGGACAACATTTCGCCCACGATGGTCTCGGGCGTGAAATATCCGACCAAGTGGAGAAGAGCTGTCCTTTCTTCGTTTCACTGTTCGCAGACGAAGAACGTGTGGAACGCACCGTCGCGATCAGCGGAACAAAAAATACACTTCGGGCACTGTAGCTTCCCCATGCGTTTGAGATAGTCGCAGAAGTACCCGTGGTCACTCAGGAATTGGGGAATGTAGTATCCTACCTCCCCGTGGTTTCTGTTTATCCAAGAGACCAATTGGTCTATCAGCCTGGCTGTCCACTGACCCTAGGTTTCATTTGTCCAGGATTGTTGCCACGTTCAATACGAGATGCGCAACTTTCCAGGGGGTGCCATAGATACCCGCTTTCAGGCACGCGTTGTACATGTTCAGCAAAAGAGAGGGTACTCTCGCCGCGATGATCTTCAATATCTCAGCTGGTATCCCGTCGGGCCCAGGCGCCATTCCGCTCCGCATCATTTTGACGGCGATCTGCAGTTCCCCGCTGGAGAATAATGGAATCTCCCCTACTTCAGCGGTTTCCTCCTGGTCTTGCCTTGCCGGATGCGATGGAAACAGAGTGTCCACGATTCATGACATGGTGTTCTCATCAAAAGGGTGATTCGGAATCGCGCAGAGTTTCTTGGTCGCGATCTTGTAGCCCAAGCCCCACACGTCCCGATTTACTTCCTCCGTCAGGTTCTTCCAGAACTATGCCTTGCTCCAATTGACTTCACATCGGAACCGTTTCCGCGCTACTTTATGCTGCTCCGACCACATTTTTGCCTCTTTTTCGTCCCGCGTTCTCTGTGCTTTCTTCTGAGGCGATTTGCTTCCGCTCTCAGTTGCGCGATTTCGTCGGTCACCAGTGAGCTTGCCGGTTTTCACGTCGCGATCCGTTGCTCGGCATAGATGCGTCGCAGGATCGGTGAATGAGACCCATGGTCTCCATCACTAAAAACCTCCGCTTCGACCCTGCTCCCTGTCGGTAGATTTGGCTGTCCTTCAAGCAGTACCTCGACTAGTTTGTCCGTGTTCAGCTTGCCCAGATTCCATCGGAGTGACTTTCGCGCGACGCCTGCCTGTGATCGGGATTTATCACTTAGCTGAAAGGTGATGTATTGGTGATCGCTTCCGTTGTAATCCTCCAGTACCCTCCAATCCGACGCTCTACGCGCTAGATTTTCGGATACGAAAGACACGTCAGGTATCGTCTCAACATGCCCTACCCTTCTGAATGTCGGCGTGTTCCCAACGTTGAGAACTACCAGGCCGTGGCTGGATGCCATCTCCATGATGGAGTCTCCTCTGCTGTCTGGCTCTGGCATACCCCACTCCAATGCTCGCGCATTGAAATCGCCGGTGACCACGATTTCGCCTTCCATCTCGCGAATCGCGTCTTCCAGCTCGTCCAGATTCCGCCTGAATTGATCGATGGGAACGTTCGGGGTATAACAGCAGCTCACGTAAGTTACGTCTCTGCTTTTTACCCAAACAAAGCCACTCCCGGGTCCGTGTTCGTCTACTCTGATGGTTTGTGGGTTCGCATAGACTGCTGCTGTGCCCAGGTTGTCTCGATGCCACGTAGGTATATCCCAGTCACCGTACTGCTCGCTGATTAATAGCACGTCAGGGTTCTTCTCAATTATGTAATGAGTCAGAAGGCTATTGGCTAAGTCGCTTCTGTGTAGGTTCGTTTGAAGGACCGTTATACGGCCCATCATTAACGTTTGGCTTTGGTCTGTCTAAGCGTTTCGCGGAACGCCTTACACTGTCCCGATCCTGTGGTGCGGCCCAGGTGAGCCTAGTCTACCTGAAGGTCAGTGCAGAGAATGCACTTCGCCTCGCTATCCTTGCAGGCTGCTCCTTTGTGGCCGTCTTTGCCACATTTGTAGCAAGCCTTGCTTCTGTCTGGGCCTTTGCACTCGCGTACCTGATGTCCGTAACCCAGACATCTAAAGCACCGTTGTAGCCGCAGCCACTGTCTAAGTCGGCAGTTCATGTAGCCGACTCTCAAGCGGCTCTTCTCGAGCAGGAAATCAGCCTTTTCCTAGTCCATCTCCATGATTGCCAGTCGCTGTTCCTTGCTATTGAGTTTGGTCAGCGATACACTGATCTCGCTCACTGAGCTCCCTGCTTCGTCGAAGAGCTCCTTGACCGCCGCTTCCACCTCTTCCTTGGTGGTGAGGCTTTCGAGGTCCCTAACTTCCACGCTTGTCCTCGGCGACAGGTTCCTTACGACCCCTGTGTCACCTACTGCTTTTTTCCGGATGTCTCCAAGGCTTTTCAGCACCTGATCATTTGTCTTTGTGCCCAACTCTACCAGGACGTGTCCTGCTCTGGTTTTCCTGATGCATACATCAGTGATTCGGCACTCTGCCGGAATCGTCTCATGGACATTTCCTCCTCTTCTTCGGAGGAGGATTTTGAGAAGGCTCTCTCCTCTGGTTCGCCGGTGTTTTGGTTGTCCGCGGCTTTTGTTGTTGCAGTTGAAGCTTCAGCTGTTGTCAATTTACTCCACCTTTCATTTTCTTCAGGAGTTCATCAATCCTCTTGAAAACATCCTCTATCATGCTTACAATAATAATAATAATAATAATAATAATAATAATTATAATAATAACAATAATAATAATAATAATAACAATAACAATAACAATAACAATAACAATAGCAATAGCAATATCAATAACAATAACAATAGCAATAGAAATAGCAATAACAATAGCAATAGCAATAACAATAACAATAACAATAACAATAACAATAACAATAACAATAACAATATCAATAATAATAATAATAATAATACAAATGATAGCAGCAGTGATTATAATTATAATAGTAATTCTAATATGCTCTTATAAATATATTATATTTTATTAACTCATTATATATCTCAAAGAAAAATATGCTTCATGTAGAGATAATAAAAAAAAAATGTCAATACATGTCAATCAGATTTTGTATTTGCATGAGCTTTATGTAAATGAATGTATCTCGAATATTTTACTTACCCTGATTTTCATGATAAAAATATTGATAAGACATGTAGTTTTTTAAAATATTAAATAAGGGTTGCAACCCCTTGGGTCATAAGTACACCTAATATCTCGGCCTTATTATGACCAATATTTTCCAATTCATTAAAAAACATCCATTATATGCCGAAATATAAGAAAATAGTGATTTTTTAGGGTAAACGTTAGGGCTGGTTTTCATCCCTTAACCCCCCTGCGCAGGAGTTATCATGCCAGAAATACCTTCCAAATGCAGTAATTTTTCAAAGCAAGTCTAAAACTTAGAGGGGAATGATTTTAAGGTTTTTGGGGTCGCTGATTACGAATCTGCAGTCAGAATTACGAAATTCAAAATGGCGGATCCAATATGGCTGCTACATACTAAATTCTTGTATATTACGATTTTTTTAAAGAAAATAACCATACATGGGTTTTTGGGGTCGCTAATTACGAATCTACAGTCAGAATTTCGAAATTCAAAATGGCGGATCCAATAAGGCTGCTACATACGAAATTCCTGTATATTACGATTGTTTTTAAAGAAAATAACCATACATGGGTTTTGGGGGTCGCTAATTACAAATCTGCAGTTAGAATTTCGAAATTCAGAATGGTGAATCCAATATGGCCGCCACATAAGCAATTTTTGTATAATACGAGCGTTTAAAAAAAAATAACCATACATGGGTTTTTGGGACTTGTGCAACTTTTCTCAGCAAAAAACGAACGTGTCACAAAACAGATTTTGAGATTTTACGATTTTTTCTACGAAACCCATGTTTTAATGTGTATAAAGGTTTTTGGGTTATAGGGCTGTAAATGTGAAAAGGCTGAACATGAAGATACGGGGGCAAAGCGAGCGGCACGGGGCTCACGTGAACACAACTCCGCTTCTTGCCGCTAGGCGGCGGGACTCACACTTGTAATGTCCGGATATTGTGTATGTGGCGGCCATATTGGATCCGCCATTTCGAATATCGAAATTCTGACAGCAGATTTGTAATCAGCGACCCCGAAAACCCATGTATGGTTATTTTCTTCAAATAAACTTGTAATTTCCGGATATTGTGTATGTGGCGGCCATATTGGATCCGCCATTTCGAATATCGAAATTCTGACAGCAGATTCGTAATCGGCGACCCCGCAAACCCATATATGGTTATTTTCTTTGAAAACAATCGTATTAATAATACGATTGTTTTATATACTATTAAATAATATACAGGAATTTTGTATGTAGCGGCCATATTGGATCTGCCATTTTGAATTTTGAAATTTTAATAATAGATATAATATTGATAATGTTAAAAGCTTTTTTACGTTCATATTTTTAGAAAATATTCTTATAATTCTCGGGAATAATTTTAACAGCCGCCATATTGGATCCGCCATTTTGAATTTTGAAATTATAACTGCAGAATCCTAATAAGGGACCTTGAAAACCCCCGAGTAAGGGTTTTCAAGCTATTTTGAGCTATTTTAAGTAATTTACCAAGATTTTACAATTGCATACAATAAGTATAAAAAAACGTAATTTTCTTATTTTTCAGATTATAATAATTTTGTAATAACATTCAAAATCGTATTTCAAACTCCAGCTATCTTATTACATATATTCTAGGCTTTAATTTTCGGGATCGTTGATGTCTTATAGTTATTTTCTTCAAAAGTTACGATAAAAAATGTTTGGACGAGTATACTTGTCCTCCTGCATACGGGAACAACTCCGTTTGGACGAGTATACTCGGCTCTCTGAGCAGGGGGGTTAAAAGTGGATGTTGGCACATAAAAAAAAACGCGTGTGCCTTATTTTGTTATGTACTACAATGTATCTAAAAATTATCAAAATCGGTGAGGTTGGGTTAGAGGGGGGGGGGGGTTCCTTGTAAAACAGAATAGAGCAAGTGCCGACACTGATACATTCAGACCAATCTACATCAGCTTAAAATCTTCACTGCCGATATGACAAATACAGGAAACAAGTGTGTGATGATTGAGAATACTAACAAGATTCACAAATCTGATAAAACTATTTAGCCGGATGAAACTCACGATATGGACGATTCTCTTCTGGATATTTCATTTAGCATTGGAGAGACTTTTTGACCTATTCATAAATATCTCTGCAGGCTGAATCAAAATTGTAAAAGATATCTCGATAAAGGGTATGGAGATTACAAACAAAGAAATAAGCTTATGTTTGGTAACGCACCCATACAATTTGACAATAATAACATCAAAATGAACAATATAAGATGTTTTATAACGGAATGGTTGCTTGAATTATTCTTCAGAAAAGAACTTGATAAAAACCTTATTCGTCCTGATGATATTAGAAACTATTATACTATAGTAAAAGTTACAAGTACACACAAAGAACGTTACTTAGAAGATGAGTCGATATGTACGTTAAAAAATAATAAATTCAATCACTTTATATCTCCAATGATCCAATCTTTTGGTCAAGTCGAACTTTCGTATCGATGCGAGAGCGTGAAGAGACGAGCTATCATTGAACATTTTCTTCGGTGGAAGAGTAGAAATGTATTTCAACGTAATAATATTGCTTCTTCTACAATATTGTCTGGCGAGACATCTAATATTCAACAAGAAAAGGGTGCTTGTTACCAGAATGTTGACATGATAAAGGTGAAAAACCTGCAGCTTCAGAATGAAGCAGAGACAGCACTCGAATCCGTTTCCAAGACGACAATTAATCTTGGGATTTCAAAAGATAAGACTCGTAACTTTGATCACAATTGCGTATCTTACGATGAAATTAGCGAGGAGTATGAAGCATCTCTTAGTAGCGATTCTCTACAAGTCATTGATAGTAGTGAAAATGAATCTGTTTCATCTTCTTATGATAACAATCATATGATAACTAGCTCACCAAAATTACAATCAACTTTTGTTTCTCGTTTCCAAAGGCAATCAAATGGTGTAGATTCATAGAAGAATTGGAATCGAGAAAGGAAATACAGATTCGACGACTGGGATGTTCCTAATGCATTTGTCGATCGACTCCAAGTACTCATGACTATGAATTAATTTGAGATTCACGATAACGAGATTGACTTTATCATCAGCGAGTTACGTGAAGCAGGTTTCATATTTTGATACATTTGAGATGAATTAAAAATGATTCAACACATACAACAAAGGTCACCGTCAATTTTATCTACGTGAAAAGCTACTCACTCATGCTACCTCACATGTAAGTCCATCAGAAGATCTAGTAGCTAGGTACCGACATTCAGCTTCCCCCGATCGGACATCCGCAAACCAGGTTCTCGCAGCAACAGAGCAGAATCAAAGCTCCCCCTTCAGTCAGATAGCTGCAGTCGGTATCCAGAATATAAATGTGAGCCTCTCTATACTTGTTTACAGAACTAAAGTTGTCTAGAACTTTTAACTCTTATTAGTAAAAAAAATTTTTTCAAAAAGCTCTGAATAATTTATCTTATACTCGTTGACTACACCCAAAGTTACATTTCACGTTAAATTACTTGCAGCTCAAAGTTTATGAGAAAAGTCATTGTTTATTAATTCTAGTTCTAGCAACACTTCGATTTTTAAATTAGATGTATACTTTTCTCACTCGCTGGAGTAATCAAGTGTCATGGGTTGTCCTCAGCAAGTCTTTATTGTATGTTTTGGTAAAACCAACTTGCATACAAATTTTAAAGTTTGAAACTCTGTTGGTTCAAGAAAAATGCTACTTTATAGAAAAATTTTAGTTTCCGTAACTAATCCGTTAATCAAGTTTCTACAGTTATCATTAGAGCTATTAAGTTAATACGGTTTATTTAAGTTGATTAAAGTGTAAATTAAATATTTCAATTGATTAATCACTGTCTTTTAAGTTTGGAGCAGATTGAACCATTTGACATATAGGTATCTATGCATTATTTTGCGAATAAGATTTTATTTATAAAATTGAAATAAGATTATCTATGGCCTTGGAAATATTTTTCTTCTTCTACTTTGAGCCTAAT
Source organism: Gastracanthus pulcherrimus (assembly GCA_949152435.1). Lineage (NCBI taxonomy): Eukaryota > Metazoa > Arthropoda > Insecta > Hymenoptera > Pteromalidae > Gastracanthus > Gastracanthus pulcherrimus. Next base: position 58,073,393 of record OX424574.1, read on the forward strand.
AAACTGTTACACAATTTGGAGTATCTAGGTCTTTTAGTTTTCCAGATATGATTTTTTGGTGGAATTACTCGGACTGAGGTGATCAGCGAGTGTCGTCGTTTTTTTCAGGTTAAAATAAATCTATAAGGATTTTATTGTTAGTAAAGCAATAGAATTACAAAATAGGTATTCCTATATATAATACCTACATCATACGCATGTCTTTGACATTAAGAAACTGTACAGTGAAATTATAAAAACGAGCCTAGTATACCTTACACGGTGGTCCTCGGCCAAATTCAACCGAAACGTGTTTGCACTTTGGATTTTCCTTTTGCATATGATTTAAGGCCCTTTCAGGACCACATTTCAATAGAAACTAAAATCGAGAAATGAGCACTTTTTTTAATTCAATTTTGGAAATTTTTTATAGGTAGTCAATGACGAAAATTTTTTTCATGGGTAATCTAGAAAATTTATTTTTATTATAGTGTTTAACAATTTAATTATACATTAATTACATATTTACAGTAAACTTTCTCGCAAATATGTACAGAAGTGTATGTTACATTATAAATATAAATTTAAAATAATGTTTTCTTTCTATTGAAAATATTATCGCGGTAAAAGTTAATATAAATCATATACTTTCAAAGTATTTTAAAAAATTAATTGAAACTGAATACTACTGGGCACTAATACATTCTATAAGTACCTTGTAAGGATGAAAATGTGTATAGCAATATACCTTCAGTCAAGATCAAAACCATTTGTAAACAAAGCGTATATATGTGTCGCGTATATTCGTGAGTGTGTTGTCGAGCATGTGTTTGTATATCTGAAAATTCCAACGACGTTAGTGTACAATAATTCAGTCAGTCCTTTTGTAGCAGTCTATTTAACACCATGCCGCCGATTATTATAAAAAATCACGCGCGTACTCATGAGGAAAATCGCTCTGTTATTTGCTTACTTTGTTGGGATAAAAGTAAACGGGTTATTGACATAACATCAGCTTTGAGAAATAAAATATGTAAACTGTTTAAAAGTTATGACGAAAAAAATGAGTGCCTTCCAAAAGTAGTGTGTGCATCTTGCAAATCCAATTTATACCGTAAAAATCTCGACGAAAAAAAGATCTCGCCAATAGATTTTTCGCAATATAGGTTAAAGAAAGATACAAGATCAAATGCAAGTGCAAAGTGTAATTGTTTTTTTTTTTGTAAACGAGCAAGAAAGAATGGCAAGGACAAAGTTATTCCCAAAGTTATTTCCCAATAATGTTTTTGGAACTCAACGTAAGTCTCAGCTGAATGAAGAAAAAAAGAAAACCTCCAGTTATGAAATGCTGCTCAAAATGTTTTTCTATAATACATGCAGGTAAAAGTCATATTTGTAGAAAAGCTACTGTAGTACGCAAAATTGTTGTTTGAAATATGTGGATGTATTTGAAAAGTTCAAAACCGTTGTTGACTCTTGATTTACTGTTTCTTTAAATCCGAAATTTGTTGAATATATAGATGCGTTCAAAGATGCGTATCTATCTTTAGGTATATCTGTAACACCGAAAGTCCACGCAGTTTTTTTTCATGTAAAAGAATTTTGTGTTGAACATAATCGCGGTCTCGGCTTTTATAGTGAGCAAGCTATTGAAGCAGTGCATTATGATTTTTCCAAAACATGGGCTAAGTATAAAGTATCAAAAAAACATCCAGATTATGCAAATAAATTATTAAGAGCAGTCTGCGAATATAATTCACAACACATTTGAAATGTTTTTATACTTATTAATCTTATTATGCTTTCATTGCAGCATAAATTGTGATTATTTCTGTATATATTTCCGAGAAAGTGTACTGCACATACGTAATTAATATATAATTCAATTGTTAAACACTATAATAAAAATAAATTTTCTAGATTACCCATGAAAAAAAATTTTCGTCATTGACTACCCATAAAAAATTTTCAAAATTGAATTAAAAAAGTGCTCATTCCTCGATTTTAGTTTCTATTGAAATGTAGTCCTGAAAGGGCCTCAAATCATATGCAAAAGGAAAATCCAAAGTGCAAACACGTTTCGGTTGAATTTTTCCCAAGGACCACCGAGCTTATAAGGACAATTCCAAGTACAGCATTTGTGATGTCGGGAAGGCGCAGTCAGTAGGATGTCTGTTTCTCGACCAGAAGATCACCAGTTCAAATCTCTCTCAAGTCTGATTTTTTCAGTTAAAGTTATTTAAATTAAATTGTGAAAAAATATCTGTTATAAAATTATGCAATAAATTTTACGATGTAAAAAATTCAAGTTAGAATAATTCAATTAAATCTCAAAGTAATGTAGTTAATTCTTTCATGATGGCATATATCTGAGAACTTTCTGAGTTGAAAATATGTTAAAGATAATAGTATTCTAGACTTGTGTGCAAAGTTTCAGGGTCTGTTTCCCATCAAGGTGGCTCCCTGGTATTTATTCATGATTTTGACAAATTATTCTATTCATTTTATTTTCATTAATACTATTCACTGTTTCGTCTGTTTAACATTGAAAAAAATGTAGTTTATTCGATAATACTGTTATATGTATAAAAGAAAAGATTTTATAAATTAAAAATTTTTTTGGGAGTCATAGACACCTTTCGATGAATGGTCTTATCAAACTCCTGAATTTTGGCATAAATTGATCCTCGCGCATAAAAATATTACTGAAATTTTGTGAATATAATCTTTGTGGTATTTTCAACAAAAATTCGTTCGTTTTCTTTATTAATTCATGCTTTCAAGTTTATTTATAATACAATTTTTAATAAATTAACGGCATTTATATAGCAATTTTTAAACAAAATCATAAATATATTTTTCAGAGCTATATAATAAATAATCTAGTCAAATTAAAAGCGATTATTAGTTATTTCTAGTTATAAAAATATAAATATTTTGAATATAGCCCATTTTTACTAAAAACTAACACATTATGCTGAATAACTTTGAATATCAAGACTAAAAAATCTGTAAATTGTTATGCAAATTCATATAATCATAACAAATATTTCATATAAGCCCCAGATTTTTAAAATTTAATACGAAGATTTTAGAAATTTCACCAGGGAGCCACCTTAAATAAACAAGGAAATTGATTTCAAAGCATAGCTTTCTTAATATCATTTTTCAGTGCAGCACCCTATTCAGATCTATGATATATTAATTAAAGTACTGTGAAAACAATCCTTTACATTCTTTAATTTATGTAGATTCCGAATATAATTTAAAACCTTTAGGTAACCGATATGATTTAAAAGTTATTTAATGTTAAAAGTATGAAAATTTTAAAAATATTAGGTAAAAATTAACAGCTATGTTGGCAAGACTTGGCAACGCCGCAAACGGGAAGATATGCAAAAATACGTCATATATATTGTTATAGTTATAACAAACTTAAAAATAACTAATAAAAATGAAGACAAAATTGGGATAGAAATTTGAATATTTAATGTGTATTTAATAACAAATTAGGAAGAATATTTTTATTATATTGGGTGATACGATAAAAATAAACTTTCAATAAATTACTATAAAAAGAAATAATTTTCTATGAAAATTGAATATTATTTAAACTAATATCATTAATAAAGTAATGCATGAAATATCCAATTAGCTAGAGTAGTAGTAGCTGATATATATAATTCTTTATAGAACTGTGTGGTCTAAATCCGCACTTAAGTCACACCTATCCGTGACTCAAGTAGTCCATTATTACACCGTCCTTATCACCCTCGCTACGCTCGGGCGCTAACCTCACGGTGCGAAACTGGACTGCTTAAGGCACGGCTAGGCGTGACAGCGGATTTAGGCAAGCAGTGTGATAAAATAGTATACGATACTCGTGATTAAAAGGTTCAGTTTTACACGGCGCTTAGCGTCCTCGCTACGCTCGGGTGCTAACTATGCGCCGTGTAAAAAAGAACCATTTAAGTCACACGTATCGTAATGTACAAATGCTATTACAAATGCTATTTATTATTTTCTTAGACGTCGTAAGTCGAGCTTTGCCTCTGACACTTTGACCAAGTAATAATATTACACCTTGGACACCAGCCTCTTCATAAACTTCTTCTAATAATTTTTTGTCTATACCAGCCTTTGCCATTTTGGTTTTTATACATTTAGAAACGTTTTTTAAATCATTTAAAATTTGTTTCCTCGTAGCATGGACAATAGCATCCTGTTCTGATTGAATAATAACCGAAATGCTTCGTGCATACTTCATAATAAGATTGTCTTCAATGCCAATAACTTTAATTAATCTGTCAAATACTCGCGCCTCATTTATAGCATTATGTGCCCCTGAATTTTCTTGAGAGAAACTTTTCTTTTCCTTTTTTCTTTCTGAAAGTTTTTCTTTAAATATAGGCAGCGTATCAACAAATCCTTTTACAACTTCTTGCATCTCGCTTATTAAATCTAATCTGATTGCAAGACTTAAAATTTTAGAAGCATCAAACCTGTTAAGTATTTACATATTAAAAATATAACAAATTTATGTTGCGAAAAATTAGAAGTTCTTGCGTGTATATTATACTTAAAACAGTTGTGTGCAGCAAGAATTACTGCGCTCCCTTGACTACGAAAAATACGAGAAATTTTGTAAAAGCAGCTCTAACAGAAAGAGTATCTAATTCCTGACCGTTTAGATATAAATCTCCATCTATCACTTGAAGTCCGGTTATTTCAGATGCCTTATCAGATATTGATTTTGAGAGAATAATGTATGAATTAAAATCAGTCTTATCGTATAATCCAGCAATCGATAAAAAATTTAGGCCTGTCATTTATAAATCAAATAGAAATAGTTTTGAGCCTGTACAATCAACTTCAATATCTAAAACGAAAATGTATAAGATTTTATTGAAACATAAAAACTAAAGTATCAATTAAAAGCTAGAGTTATTATAAATTAATTCAAAATTACAATTTATTTTAAACTATTTATGTATAATCAATAATAATCTATTTTAACAACATACTAAAACTCAGAGGATCTTGTAATACAACACCATTTAGACCCCATTCTGATTCATATGTAATCCCTCGCGTGTTTCTAACGCTGCAGTATCAGAATTTCTGTTTTTATTTGAAAACAATCTCTTTTTTTAATTTAAAATTTCTTTGATAAATTAGCCTTCAATCTCTTCTTTTATCTTTCATCTCTTTAAATTTAATAGTATGGGTTCTCTGAGACAACTCCAAAATGTTATGAACCTCTGAAACATATTTGCAGCGAATATTCTTCTGACAAACTGTGGCTGCAACTCGATAATTTAATGATTCCGATGCAGAATAGTGTTTATTCTTCTGATTTTTACTGGCTATCATGTTAATAAAGTATTCGTTCTCGTGACTGGAACTGCAAGGTGCCAGCTTATATGCGTTATTGGCAAAACGCATAAATAGGTTACCGAGCGAAAGATTTAGTTGAGGGTCGTTTAAATCCTTACCATCTGGTAGATTCGCATGACTATATGCATCTCCCATTGACTTCTGCCATACCATGCTTTGCAATAGCCATGCTGTATGACGTTTTTTTAAAACCAATTCGACATCTTTAGAGTTATCCTTATTTTCCATTCTTAATGAGAAAGCTTCGTGACGATGAAAATTTTGTTATCAGATATTTTGATGAATTTTTATGATTTCAAGATTTCTGAGTCACAAAAACATGTTTTTAAACAATGTATATATGTGTGTAAGTAACAAAAAAATTGTGGAACGATAACTCTTCAAGGGATGCATGTTATGAACTGAAATTATGCAGGCATATGAGGTATTACTAAACTTAGAACTGATTAGATTTTGGAGCTGATTGGATAATAAAATGTACATTTTTTATACAAAATAGTAACTTAAAAATAATTTCAAAAATTGAAAAAAAAATTTGTTATTTTCATACGTTAAATATGTTGAAAATATACATATTTTTATAAAGTACACGCAATTTCCTTTCAATTGATATATCTAGCAATTATTTTAAATTATTTTTTTGGAAAATAAAGGTAAAATATAAATTTTACAAAATTTCTAAAAATCAAAAAAATTATTCTACGTCTATTTATACGTCAAACATATTGGTAATATGTACATTTTCTTATAATAGACATAATTTTCTTCCAATTTATATATGTAGCAATTACCTGAACGCTATATTAGCGAAAGAAATATATTTAAATTTTGAATACATATTTTTAAAAATCGGAAATTTTAGTAAATTTAGAAATATGTTTTTACTCTGATTGACCTCAACAATAAAATATACTGTTAAAGATTTTAAATGAATAATATTAAACAAAAAATAACTATAAGAAATTTGCGTGTAAAGATATCATGAACATTATTTTAATTCGATGGGTCCTAAGAGAATAGACTTATCTTACGCGTTACGATTAGAAAAGACCTATCTCGCGCGTTACGATTATGAATGTACCATCTTTTTTTAAGTTATTTCTTACACTAATTTTGAGGTCATATTTTTATAAGATAATTTAAATTATAACTTTTCTTGCGTAAGATTATCATCTTCACGTAATTAAAAGTGAGGTGTCAAATCGTATTATAACAAATTTTCATCATCAAATAGAGCTTACAAAGCAACCTCAAAAAAGATAGTACGTTCTTCTACTCGAAAGATGTCTCTTCTCTTAGGACCCATCGAATTAAATTTTAAGATTATCTCAGACTGGCAATACTTAAACGCGTATGTCTAATGAGTTAACTTTAACTTTAGTTTATTTAATGCGAATTTCCATTATTAAATTTTCAAACTCGATTTATAAGGATCTCTCTTTGAGAAAACATTCTGTTAAAACAACTAGCAGCGGTTTTTTCACAGCGCAAGGAAATCATGTAGACAATTTTGTAGGTGATATTCAATAAGTTTTGGTGAGAGTTTTAGTATATACAGTGCACTCGTAAACAATTTATATACAGGATTGATATCGGTCCATTTTTCTATTAAATGTGCTGCCTCTCAACGAACTGCCGCAATAGTAGATGAGTCATCGTCGTAAATCAGAACAGATATATTGGCATTTGTATTTCTTAAAATTTCATTATTATTAACGAGCCCCACCGTCATATCAGGCTCCATTGCTATAGCACTTCCGCAAATATTTTTGCGACAGTCATGGTCTTATTTAGGATAGCCACATTGACACACTCTGCATTCCTCCTTCTGGCACTCCAAGATATAATTTTATCCGAATGATGTCCTTCCAATGAGCTATGACCTAAAATAAGAAGATAAATAGAAACAAAAAAATGTATTTTAATCATTAAAATAAAATTTAAATATAAAATAAATTTTCATGTTTTATACAGAAATACTATCGTCGTATTTTTTGAAAATAAAAATTATTACTTGATTGGGACTAGTTAATTTACTCTACTAACGATTGTTTTTATAATTATTTTGAAATACATACGATAGCTTTGCAAAATTAAGATGTTAATTTAGTCATATTAACCAAATAAACTGTTGTAAGAGTGGCCCGTTCCTCGTCGTTGCCAACCAGCATCATACGATGCTTTTAACTTTTTACTTTCATTTGATGGAGTGCCAGAAGCGTTTTCCTCTATCACATCGTTTTCTTCTAACTCTTTAACTACATTGTTTTCTTCATTATCTACTACCGCTATTTCAGATCTGCAAATCGAAATACACACCATACGCAGTAAATAAGTTACTAAGCATGATTTTATTGAATTTCGACTCAATCACATCGAAAATATATTTATCAACCCTTTAACCTGAACCGTACATTAGAAGTATAAGAGATATTGATTTATTAACATCTACGGATCTCTCAACTGCACAGGTTCTTCCGTTGTTCTGGTTAAGGTGGTTCATGCGTCAATACGTACCTGAATTAAAAAATAAAAATTATATAATAATCTTTTCTTATAACACAATATGAGAAATGATATAATATAAAAGATGGACACTTCAAGCGTCAAGAAATATTTTTTAACCAAATTTCTATAGTGCAAAAGTATAAATATCGTCGACTCGAGAAAGACGCGACAAAATACTGGAAACTTTTTTATTTTCTATCCAATTTTAATTCTGAACGTCTCATTTTGATCCTTGAAATATTTTAGGGGAACTTAGCGATATAAAAATAACAAAAAATGGATGACTTAGCAAAAATACGAGTACCGGCTTATAAACAATTGATTGTAACTTTGCAGGTTCATCAATTTTTGCAATCTTAATATCGCTAAGTCGCCCTACAATCTTTCAAGGAATAAAATGAGACCTTCCGAATTAATATCGGATACAAAATAAAAAAATTTCCAGTATTTTGTCGCACCTTTCTCTAGTAGACGGTATTTATGGTTTTGCAATATGGAAATTTTTTTGAAAAATGTTTCTTTGTCGCTTCAAGTGTTCTTCTATTATATTATATCGTTTCTCATATTGTAATATAAAAACAATTTATCATACAAATTTTTATATTTTGGGTACATATTGACGCATCACCACCTTAAAGAGTTAATATCCACGATTCACAGTTCAGTAGTAGTACGCAAGTACAAAACATGATGGGATATTTGATATCGTGTGCCAGGATAATGTTAAGGAATATTAATTTTAAGTTTTTATAATTATTTTTATTTATTTTTGTTTATTTATTATAATCCTATTATACTTCTTACTCTATTATATTAATACTAAATATTTTTAGGAAAAAAAGAATGTATAAAATCTTTTATACTATGTGAAATCTATACAGGTATAAAATACTTTATAAACTATTGATCTTACAACATTATAAGCTATTAATATAGTTGATACAAAATTTGATATTCCACAATACGTAATATTTAAAGATGACATTAAATTAACACTAATAAGATTTATGACTAACATTATTTAGATCTCAAGAATATATAAACACGATTTTGCAATCTCTAAAATTTATATCTAAAAGTATTGTAATATTAACAAATGCTATCAACATGGTAACTATAGTCAATTCTCAATTTAACAATCGCTTACTTCTAGAACTTCTTACTTTATAGTATATTAAGAACCAGAGTTAAAATGATGAAAAAATCAATTTTATTTATTCGCATATTTCATAGAAAATTTCCCGTAATCTGGTGTCTGGTGCGTAGCGCATGGCGGCGAATTTTAATTTCAAAAAGAGTGATATTAAATTTTTAGGAAAACATAAAAATTTATTTTAATCTATACGCAATTGCATTTCTTATGTTTTACAGCAATGTTATAATATAATAAAGTTCTATTTTCAAAGTATAAAATATTTTTAGTATATTTGTATACTAATAAGAATACATGAACAGTTTAACAGAAAAACTAATTTAGAAATAAAATATATCGATTTTTAATAATATACGTTAAAAATAAATATTAATATTTAGTATTATAATATAATTATTTAATAATAATATAGTACTAATATTAATAATATAATAATAATATTAATAATAATATACTATCATTTAAAATTATACAATATAAATAAAAAATATTTTTAATATTGTATACTCGATGTGGAAGATTTCTGGTAGAATACGTTTAAATTTTTTTTTAAATACTGCAATTTGATTGGGTCTTATCGGATTGAACGCACGTTCTCGCTAAGCTAATTGGAGGATTTCAATCGCATTTGACCAGTTATTTCCCACGTCGAGTGTACATTCAATTACACAGGACCACAATATGAAATCGTGGCGGAGCATTTCTCATCTCAATTGATCTTTATACTTTTGGGGTCACTGATCACGATGCAGGTGTCCATACGACCCCAGCATATGCGTTTGACCTTTTCGTCAAAGTGACCCTTAGAGGTCATTTGAAGGGCGTTTGTAGGTCAAATCCTTTCTTCGAACTTTTAGACTAATATTAAGGCAAGAAATGGGTCTGTTTTAATATAGATGCTAGTGAAATGAACAATTCTTGTATCTCGAAAATATTATGCATTTCTTGCTTTTTGCGAATCACATGTAAGAAGAAATAAACATTTGCTTTGCCTACAATCTGGCAAGAGTCAACAGATTAAATCACGAATTACTGTTTCTGCTTGACCAATATATTTGAGTACAATAAAAAGAATGATTCTGCAATATTCTATGCATCTGTTCAATCTGTGACTAAAATTGTTTTAGTCATTACTGAATAGGATGAAAGAAAACATTAGATGTCTATTGACGAAGTCTCTAAAATAGAAACTCATCACATAGATATGAATGTCATTTCAAGAATTTAAAGATCAGCAATGCGTCGAATTGAATGAATCGCAAGAATTTGAAGGTGGTCAACGCGAGAATATCCACCGTTTTAATCAAGATGAGCTAAGAGACTTGGTTCGCGACGCAAGTCTTTCGAAAGAGATGTCCGAACTCTTAGTTTCAAGATTAGAAGAAAAGAATTGTTTAGTTCCAGGTACTAAAGTCAGTTTTTATCGAGATCGAGATCGTCCATTTCGGAAATTTTTCTCAATAACAAAGGGTTTGGTTACTTGTAAACCTGTTGCAGGACTCATAAATAAATATGGATGTAATAGCTAGTGACTGGCGACTATTTATCGATTCATCGTCAAGGACTTTGAAACTGTCTTGCTTCAGAATGGACACGTGTATATGCTACCGGTTGGCCATTCAGTATTCTTTAAAAATAATACAATAGTTTCCATTTTCGGTTTGAAAAATTAAGATAAGATATATATTTAAAAGTGGCAATTAAATTGAGATTTGAAAATAACCAGTATTTTATTAGGTCAACAAAGTGGTACAAAGTATTTAGTTTTTTTGTAAGCGTACCAGTCATGCACGAGATCAACATTGGGTAAAAAAAGTTTGGCCACTCAGGCAAGATTTAACTCTAGGATCTATGAATATTGTTGAAGAGGCTCTTATTTCTAGTCATTATGTTATCCTTTCACCTTTACATATCAAACTAGACTTATTTAAATAGCTTTTCAAACAATGAGGGTATTGGAGAGTGATGTTTTTATGCATATATTCGACAAATTTTGCAATATTTCTAAAGCAAAAATCAATGAAGGTGTTTTTGGTGGTTCTCAAAACAGGGAACTAATGAAGGATGCTAAATTTGAAATGAGAATGACAATAAGAGAGCAGCTTAGATTTGTTACAAAGAAATTAATGAAAAAATTTGTGAATTAACAGAGAAAGATGGGATTTTTAATGAGTTTAAAGATTTATTTCCTTCACTCACACATTAATTCCCTGAAATTTGAGTTAGGAGCAGAGCGAGAGATTTCAGTAAGACTTGAAGGACCGAAAAAATACATAGAGGTGTGCGGTATATGAACACATCAGAATATTGATGGTCTTCGAAAATAGACACATCCAATGTACATAAAAACATGTCTTCGTAGATCTTTTGTGAATAAATAAACACGTTTTATATGAATTTTGAATTCACGTAACTTAACCCTTACGCTGTTGTTATATGTCCAGCAGATTTTATTCAGGAATAACGTGTTCTTTTGTTCGCAAAAGATCTACGCAGAGATTTTATTTTATGCACATTTGATGTATCTCTTTTTAAGGACCAGCAATAGTCTGGCATCATATTCACATCCCAAACACCTTGATATCTTTAATGAAACTCTTTCAAATCTTGGTGAAATCTCTCACCCTGCTCCTTAATAAAGTCCCCCAGATTTTCTGGGAAGTAATGAATGTGTGAATGCAAAAAATGGATCTTTAAATTGATTAAATATCCCATCTTTCAGTAATTTTCCAATAGATTGTCAACAATATTCTTATAATCAGGATTTTTGTTATTTCACAAAAAAAAATTTCTGAATTTCTTTGAAACTATTCCAAGCTGCTCTCTCATTAGTTGTCATTCTCATTTCAAATTCGTCATTTTTCATTAGTTCCCTTATTTGAGGACCATCAAAAACACCTTCATTGATTTTCGCTTCAGAAATATTGGAAAATTTCTCGAATAGATACATAAAAGCATCACTTTCTAATACCTTCATTGCTTTGAAAAGCTGTTTAACTAAGCCAAGTTTGATATGTAAAGGAGGAAGGATGACTTTACGACTAGGAATGATACTTTCTTTAACAATGTTCTTAGATGCTAGAATTAATTCCTGCCTGAGTGGCCAATCCTTTTTTATATAATGTTGATCTCGGGTACGACTGTCCCACTCACAAAGAAAACATGGATACTTAGTGTTTCCGCTTTGTTAACCTAATAAAATATTGGTTATTTTGAAATCTCCAACTACTTGCCACTTATGAGTTTGGTGCTTCAATTTTTCAATTAGAAAATGGAGATTATTGTATTCCTCTTTTAAGATTACTGAGTGGCCAACCGGTATAGCGGCATATTTGTTCCCATTGTGAAGAAAGACAACTTTCAAACTCCTCACCGATGAATCAATAAATAGTCGCCAGTCACTAGCTGTATATTCAATACATCCATATCCATTTATCAGTCCTACAACATCATTACAATAATCCAAACCCTTTGCTTTTCAGAAAAATTTCCGAAATGGAACGATCTTGATCACGATAAAAACTCACTTTAGTACCTGGACCTAAACAATTCTTTTCTTTCAATTTTGAAGCTAATAGTTTGAAAATCTCTTTCGAAAGACCTGTGTCCCGAACCAAGTCACTTAAGCTCATCTTGATTGAAACCGTGTGCATTCTCGCGTTGACCACCTTCAAATTCTTGCGATTCATTCGACTCGGTGCATTGCTGATCTTCAAATTCTTGAAAGAACATTCTTGTATCTGTATCATAATTTTCTATTTCAGAAACTTCGTCTATAGACATCGGATGTTGACTTTCATCATGTCCAATACTAACTAAAACAGCATGAGTTATAGATTGAACAAATGCATAGGATATTCCAAAAGTATTCTTTTTATTGTACCCAGATATATTGGTCAAGCAAAAATAACAATCAGTGTCATGATCGACTTGTTTTCGCCAGATCGTAGGCGATGCACATATTTGTTTTTTCTTTCCTGCGATTCGCATTGAGCAAGTGACGCATACTTTCGTTGGAGTCCAAAAATTGTTCATCCCACTTGTATCTATATCGAAACATTTTTCGTAACGTTCCATGAATTCTTTATTCAAGTTCCTCCCCTGATCCTTGATAACATATTTCGCACAAATGATGCAAAAGTTATCTAATCGCTGATGACATGGGGTTATTGTTGAACTTGTAGCATTAAACTCTAAAAAGGCCAAGTCTCCCACCGATTTAGAGCTGCGGTCGCATGATGACGACGATTGCGGGCCCGCTTGCTCACCCTGACCAATCACCGATACTGGGGTTCCTAGTCCCTGCATCGTAAGATATTTCTTTGAGCCTGCCATGACGGCTTGAACGCCTTCACCCAGGAACTTTGCCGGTGACCCGTTGTCCGCCGTCACCACGTGGAGGTGCCCTGGGGACAGGCACAAGAAAATGACAGTTTTCGACGTCCCGTATTATAACATATTATATAAGTTATGAATCTTAACCTCTGATTGACCTGGAAAAAGACTGTCGATGTAATCCAAAGACAATTTCTTCAGTAAAAATGATCATTAGTTAAATATGATTTCCTAAAATGATAGGTTTATAATATGCATGGAGGATGCCCATAAATACAAGAAATCGGCTCCTTTGAGGGCACGCATGAAACTTATACCAAAGTCCGCACATCTAATTGACTTTCAACAAAAAATATTATAATAGCATACAAAACATATAAAAATGTAAAATTAACATTTTTAACTAGAAATATTCAACCCATAGAAATGTTCTCAGCAAAACAAAAATCCATAAACCCAACCCACAAACTTCCAAACTTTAACCTACAAACCCCAAACTCCAAACCCCAAATCCATAAACCTATACCCATCAACTCCAAACTCCCTAACCCCAAACTTGCAAATCCACGAACCCGGATTGGGATTTATGGTTCTAACGTTATATGATTTTAGCACTTTGTGGGTTTATAGCATGGTGTTTGTGACTTCAAGATTTGCGGCTTTAGGAAATTGAGGTTTATGTATATGAGTTTTATGGATTTCGGATTTGAGGGTTTTGGATTTGTAGGTTTGGCGTTTAGGGGTTTTAAGTTTATAAGTTAATATTAGGCTAGAGATCAGAAGAAGGAATTGACCTCTAAATATCCTTCAAATGACCTCTAAGGGTCACTTTGACGAAAAGGTCGAAGTGTATCTGGACGTAAAATTTTCCAATTCTTTCAGAATCCGGGGTAAAAAAAATCATATCGATCGATTTAAAGGATTTGACCATCATTTGATCTTTAACCAGATGTGCTGGGGTCATATGGATACTGGCATCGTGATCAGCAACCTCAAAAAGATAAAGATCAATTGAGATCAAAAATGCTCCGCCCCGTTTTCATATTGTGGTCCTATATTATTAAGGGGGCACACCACCTTTAAAATATAGAAATAATGATAGATATTTATAATATGTCAGTTTTTTCAATGTAATCAACATTTTTTGTACTAAAAGTATACATAGTTACTTACATTTTGAGCGGTCTCTTAAAACCCACAAAGCACCCAGTAATAAAAGATAAACTTTTTAACTCACAAGCCACTGCTCGTAAGATTAAAAGTGGACCAAACTCCTCCAGGTTTGTGGACATTTTCAATACATTAGTTACGGTATGAACACAGGAAATTAATTTTTAATACGTAGAAATATTTTTACAGATATATTATTGATTTTTTAATTAATTTTTAATTAATTTAACATATATACATATGCAAAATTAGTTGTACATGTTCAAAATTAATTTCCTGTATTCATACCATCACTAATTATTGAAAAGTAATATCCATAAATCTATAGGAGTTTGGTCCAGCGGTGAGCTTGAAATCTTACGGGCTAGTACCTGAAATTTAAAAATACAGAATTTGGAGAAAATCAATATTTAAATTTTAACTACAAATATCTATCATAAATTTAAATAATACTCATCCTATTAATTTTCTGTGGTTTTAATTTCATCTGTTGATAAAAAAAAACCTTTTCAATTGTGGACATCCACATCTGGATATAATAATCTATAATTAATGTGTAGATTTACTTGAAATATACAAAGATTAATTTAGTGGATTTAGTAAAAGAAAATAATATTTTAATTGATTAAAACTTTCTTAAACTCTAATTTGTTTTTTCATCGTAGTCTTAAAACTTTGGTCTTTTTCTTGATCGTTTTAACTTTTTTGTCATTCTCATGGGCGTATTGTGGTGATCCGGTTAGTTCAAAATTTGCTGAAATCTAAAAGAAATACTGAACTTTAAGTAGTTAATAATGCGTACAATGAAAAAATTAATTATACTAGCAACATTTAATTTGTTCCTGTTGTATATGAATTATCCTGTAATTCTTCTGAAGCTCTTCTCCTGTTGACACGTTCCACCTTTGTGCTCGCTAGTGTCTTCGTCTCCGGATGAAACAGTATGGAGTCATCGCTGCTATTTACCCACAGAGTCGAAGCATCTCCAGGCTCGATTTAAAAAATATTCATTATTTTGATGAAGCCAGTTCGACCATCGTCGAAGAAAGTTACAGAATTATATACACCAATCTTGAAAACTGGCAAGCCACTGAATAATGGTTTTGGAACCAGCTTCCACACAGAACTATTGAGACTTTCATTTCAATTCCGTTTTAAATCTCGATTTGGTGGTGTCGCATCCTGTTTTTCCTGAACGGCAACACTCATAGACTTTTGCGCCACTTCCCCGTACACTTCACTCAATTAACTATTTATTGAGTCAAAAGAAAATTGCATACCCAAGGCTAAGTGCACGTAAAGCAAGCACACTTCGCCTATTCATTTCCCATGCGTTTCCTTTTTAACCTACTTTCTTGCTTGAGTTTAAGGCAGCTATCTAAACACACTGTGCATACACTGCAATGTAGAATACCTTGTACGTTATGAAAATACAATATTGATCTACATAATTCCATTTTTTTTAATCACAAGACTCATGAACTGTTGATGGGCTGTTGAGTTTTCTTCAAGATGAAGAAGGTCTTTGTCTCTTCTGATCCAGATCATCGCTATATCTCTATCCATAAAATTCTATTGGTTTCTTCTTAGGTCTACCTTGAGAAAACTTGTTATATGGATGAATAAATATTTCCCATATTTATATATCACTTTATTAGAAGACATTTTTTTACACTTACCACACTACAAATGTATACTATTTACACTTTTAAATCACACTTGCACTTATTATATTTTCCTATTATTAAAATTGCACTTGTTATATTTTTCTATTATTAAAATTCACAATTGGCCTATATTTTATATTTATATAGTATAAATGCACTTTTCAATACGCTACATAATAATTAACGACGGATAAAAAGAGCTAACAAAATTCGAATGCTAAAATTACAGATTTCAGCTGTGTTTACATACTGCACCGAACAGGCTTCTAATTAACGGAACCCTACGTTTCGACGATAGATTTCTTCGCCTTGATGTGTACATAATGAGACTATTTTAACAGAAACCGCCATTTTTAAAGTAGAGACGCCAACTATCGTTACGTATGGATAATAAATCCTTTTTACGTTCCAGGTGAGTTTGAACCACCTAAAATGGTCACTGGTAGAATACAATAAAATTAATTAAATGAACGAAATATACGATTTTTTCAAAAAAAAAAACAGTTTTGACCCAATGCTCCGTAATTTTCAATATTTTTAAACCTTCTAAAAAAGAAATAAGGGGTAAATCTTACCGTGCGATCGATTGCCAGAATTAAGTCAGAATTTTCCGTTCAAACTAATTTCTAAAGATACGGGACGTCAAATCACCTACTGCAAACAATTTTGAGACAGTTTGGAGGACTTCGAACTTTTGAGCTTCGACCCCCCTCCCCCCCCCCCCCCCCTGTCTGATCCTTAACTACTGACATGGTTGAATTTGGCCTTCAATTCGGCCGATACTTCACGACCCGATCATATCTCGGCTTCTAATTAACGGAATCCTACGTTTCGACGACTGATTTCTACGTCTTGATGCGTACGTTTTGATGATATTAGAGGTGAAACCGCCATTTTTAAAGTAGAGACGCCAACTATCGTTATGTATGGATAATAAATCCTTTTTACGTTTGTGACGGTTTCACCAGTTTTAATAAAAAATAGTGATTATATATACCCAGTTCGCGTGCTGACCCGAGAAAGGTGCTCAAAAATAACGTTGATTTGCCCTTCCTAAGTAGTTTTGAAACCCAGAAATTCGTCACTGTATTCTCGGAACTGCTTAGTTAGGAGCTCCGTAAATGCAGTTTTATTATGTTTTAATTATCAATCTCGGTTCAGCCAGAGCGCGCGTTAGTACTCAAG
Organism: Gastracanthus pulcherrimus; assembly: GCA_949152435.1. Classification (NCBI taxonomy): domain Eukaryota; kingdom Metazoa; phylum Arthropoda; class Insecta; order Hymenoptera; family Pteromalidae; genus Gastracanthus; species Gastracanthus pulcherrimus. The sequence continues at coordinate 58,090,787 of OX424574.1, forward strand.
CGAGGCGAGTAGGCAAAACCGCGAAATAACGTCTATTCGTTTTTTCGAGTAAATACCTGAAGAGTCGACACTCGACCTATGCGGTGACCGCTTCAAGAGTGCGCTCTTCATAAGGAAGAAACCTGGCTATCACGATAGCTCCATTGATTGCTACCAACGAGGGCTCGGTATTTCCCAGCGGGTGTAGTGAAAGTAAGGCATATAAATTATAAAAAACGTCTTATGGATATATTAGTTTTTATTTGACTTTGTCCATGTTAACCTAATTAATATGAGAGACTTAGAGCGGTTAAGGAGTACGCCTGAGTGTGTGCTTAAACGTGATGGTTACGGTGGTACATACAGGCGAGGCTCAGCTTCTCTTCACTCAAGCGAACGGTACGCAAGATAGACCGCCCTGGTCGGAGATTCCAAGAAAACTGATCGCGAGCCCCGATTCACCTACCTATATGTACCCGTTCCGTGTCGCGCGCCTTTCTCTTTTCTCTTATCTCCCACTACTTTCTCCCGCTACTCTCCCCTTGATCGTTCCCCTCTCCTCCAAACCTTTCTTCGGCCTTTTTTGCGGTAGCCATTGGTCCTTGTACGCTCGCGCGTATTGCCGACTATTTGAACGCGTAATTTCGTCTTAATCACGATTTATTGTTGTTGACGCGTGCGCTAATTTACTATTTGTTTGCGCATAATAATAAAAAGTAATGGTGTTTAAATATTTTATTATTGATATAAAATACCGGTTGTAGCAGTGACCCTCAATGGAAATTTTTATTTTTTCTGGAAAGAAAAATCTTCATTTTCCTTTGATTGACGGCTCTCGCTGGCTTATTTCTTAAAAAATAAATAATAAGTCGCTTGCTCGGTTCTTACCATTTATTTAAAAAGATATATAGAAAAAAATAACGTAGTAGCAGAAAGAAAAAAACAATATAATCTACAAAACAAAAAACAGCCCCTCAGTCTTCTAACTGCTGTAGCCATTCTCTGAACTCCTCGATACTTCCTTCGTAGAGGCCCTCAATGCGGTCGCATAGGGCCGCTAAGTCCACCAGGGCCTTATCCACTTCGTCTTGGCTTATATGCAACTGCGACAGTTCCGGGGTCACCCCCACGTCACAGGGCTTAGACGGTGGATTCACTAACGTTTGTGCCTCTCTCTCTCTCCCCTTCTGCTCCTAAAGCTGGTAAATTAGAGCGCGTTTCGCGGCTATTTCCCTGTCTATGGTCATTTGCTGCGCCTCTAACCTCCATTCGTCATCCCCGGGGTGGGAACCTGGCGAGTACTTCTTCACGTTTGTGATGGTCGACTGTTGGGCGGACCCATCCTGGCCACAGAGTGCTCTCGTCGTTACCTCTGTTTCTTATCCCGTTATCCACCAGGTGACGAAGCGGGCAGGCTGGTGGACTTCTTGTTGATTAGCAAGCTTTTTTAACACATATTTTTCAGGTAAGTGGCATATAGCATTCACGTACCTCTGATGCTAACGCTGCCTATTGCCTAGTGGCTAATACCGCAGTCTTACCTCTTGCGCCCTCCGCTCTCTCCTATTTTCGTGCCTTCTTCTTTGTTTTCCTGGCTGTGGGGGTCACCTAACCTCCGTCACTTCGATGTCCGTGGGATCCTTCTCGAGGTAGATGGATGGCTGGGCCTTCTGTCCAGTCAGCCTGGTTTTCCTTGAGCCGAAAAATGCCCTCCCCTTGCGAGATTGTATGGATCTCTCCACTCGCCGGTTAGTCACCAATCCTATTTCATAGGTAGTGGGCTGGACCATTATCCTCTTATCCGCCCTCGAAGCTGTAGGTTGAGGGTTGATTCCTTTCTCTGGGGCTGAGGTGAAACGCCCCAATCTTCCCCACAGGAACCGCTGGCACCTGATGGTTCGCCGTATGGGTAGTACCCCGTATGCAGCTGAATATCTTGCTCGCTGACTGGCGTCTCTTGGTCGAACACTCCGAATCGTTCGGCGTCCGTTGCCGGGTCGCGGGTCTCACTTGTTCTTGCTAGAAACGTTGTTACTCGTACGAGGCTTAATTCGTAAGTGAGGTCCTGTTATGTCGCTCCTTGTCTCGTAAGCTCGGTTTTCCTTTCCTCTTTTGCCGAAATTCGTGCGTGCCCTATAATCATGTGTTTTTCTGGAATTTTCCATTGTTATTCACATGGCGTGGGGACTAGCGTCTCTTGGTCTCCCTTTGTTTTGGTTCTTCGAAAACCTCGTATTATTCGTAGAACTCAGATTTCCGTCGTAGTCTTCTCGGGCGTGTTTTGGTTTTTATTCGTGCGCTACTCTACTGTATAATTTTATTTTATTTTATGGGCCACTATGGGGCTCCTTGTTTATATAAATATTTAAACGGTATATATATATATATATATATATATATATATAGACCCACATCTTACTAGACGATAAACAGTCCTTCAAATACGTAAAAAAATTTGGCTATTTTTCCATTTTCGGCGTCCGATATATTTAGAGCCTTAATCAATACTTCATCGCCGTTCTTAAATTTAACATGTGTTTTATTTGCGTTCTTTTTCGCAGCCCTATTTTTAATATTAGGCGCATATTCGCGAGCCAGTGAGATTGTACGTTCACGTGAGATACTTTCATCCAGTAGCGGCACTTTGATGTACTTTTCCCAAATTCTCGTCGGCCTAAGGCCTAAATGCTACAATACAGGAGGTTGATTTGTTGTTTCATGCGGGATTTCATTTATTATATTTTGGATTACTCGAATATGTCTAGCCCATCCGCCATGTTTATTCATCACAAATGTATGGAAAAAACGCCCCAATTCGCGGTCCACGCGTTCAATAATATTGCTCTGGAGGTGTCTAAACGATGAATATACTATGCGGATTTTTTCCTTTTTTAGCGTATCAACCCATTTTTTACTCGCAAATTGTGTACCGTGATCAGATATTATTGCTTCCGATTTGACATATGTTGGTACGTAATCGTCAAATATGTTTCTAATTGTCGATACCGTATTTGATTTTTAAGTGGGTAAAATACCAAGTATTTACTGAAAGCATCTTTGGTTGTGAGTTTATATTTTACCCCTCCCGTGGATACATGTAAAGGCCCAAAAAAATCTATAAATAATAATTCTCGCGGTTTATTCGATACGAGAATTGGTTGCATTATTTCATCATATTTTTGTGTTAAATATTTTGTTTTATGGCACGTATCGCATGTTTTCAGAATTTCGGACACTCTTTTTCTTAAATTTTTTGCATAAAAGTGTTCCAAAACCATTTTATATATTTTGCATGCTCCAATGTGTCCATAAAATTCGTGTATCTCGATTATTAATATTTTCAAGTCCCCTTCCGGTATATAGATTTTTACGCGGTCTAGCATAATTTTACACAATAAATTTTCCCGTATTTCGAATTGTTTTTTGATTTTTTCGTCGTCAGAACTCAATTTTTTCATAATCTCTGACGTATAGGGATCCTGATACTGTGATTTATCTATGTTCTTACAGAAATTGATCATCGCGCGACTGGGTACAGACTTAGCTATCGCGGCTATGATAATTTCCGATTGTTCTACTCTATTCGGTTCAAGATCTGTAACTTGGCTTAAATAATCCGCCACCGCATTCTATTTTCACGGTAAATATTTCGGATTAATTTCAAAATCATGGATCGCGAGGTTCCATCTCTGTAATCTCGCATTACTGTACTTGCATGTTTTCAAGAAATCGAGAGCCTCATGATCCGTTCTAACAAAAGTTTTAACAGCTCCCCTCAGGAATGTGTCTAGCTTTTTTAAGGCCCACACGAGCGAGACCATCTCCTTTTCTGTTGTAAAATACGTACACTCGCGCCCTTGTAAGGTTTTACTGACGAAATACACGACATCCTCCTCCCCTTTATCATTAAATTGGGATAACATGGCGGCGCATGCAATGTCACTTGAATCAGTCGTGAGAACGTATGGGCGCTTCGGATCACCATATTTTAAGATTATATTTTCGTCAAATATGTTTTTTATATCTTCAAATGCTTTCTACTGATCCGTAGACAAATGAAACCCTACTCGCATTTTTAATAGTTCTATGACAGGCTTCGTATATTGTGAGTAATTTTTTACAAATTTCGTGTAGAAATTTACAAACCCTAGAAAACTCTGCAATTCACGTACGATTTTAGGTCGTTTAAAGTTTTTTATCGTCTTAATTTTTCCGGGTCCGGCCGGATTCCCTGTGCTGAAATAAAATGCCCTAGAAATTCTATTTCTTTACATATAAAAGGCGAAAATTTTTTTAAATTTAATCTAAGATTATGAGACATGAGGTGCTCATAGAGTGACACTAAGTGATTTAAGTGTGAATCAAAAGATTTTGATTTAATAACCTAATAGTTCGCCGCCCTTTGCACCTTTATATCGTATAAAAAATTCCTCATATTTTTCGACCTCGCCCTCCTGTAAATACCACCAACTATGTGCATAATCTATAAGAGCTTAGACATAATACCCAAAACATCCCCTTCATCGGGTTTTATTGATGAGAAATAATTTTCTATCTCAAATAAAAACTTCATCGGCCTCTCCAATAGTGGGCCCTTAAATTTCTGAATGTTTAATTTTACTTTCCATGACACATCGTTACTTCTGGTATTCGCAGCACTTGTTAGCATATGATGAGTTTTTTAGTCAATTCTTCTACTTCTTTAACCGTTTCCTCGGTTTTCGCACACATTTCGTCAACCCGTGCGTTTACATAATTTTTTAATTCCATGCAGCCACTGTCCTCCGCGACCAATTTATTTAGATTGTCAAACTTCGTATAGAGCTCCGTGTTTTTCGTAATCAATGTATCATTTTCCCCTTCTAGAACGTTGACGCAATTTCTTAGAGTATTTATTTCTTTCTTAAACTCGTCCCAGTGTTTTTTTCCGCTGACAGGGCATTGATTCGAGCAGTTAAATCGGTATTAATAGCCTCTATTCGCGTAGTGAGCAGAGACGGTAATCCTATATCCTTGGAACTTTTTTCTAAGTTCTCTACTTTATTCGTGAGCTCGTCTTGTCTCTTGTCTAAACACTTTAATTCCTCCGACACTGCTTTTTCCCAATCCCTGTGCTTTTCCTGCTCAAGATCTAAGCTGCTTTCTGAGGCCGTTGTTTCGATATCTGTGAGCAACGCGCCCGATAATCTTTTGTTTCTCGACATTTTGTGCTTTTATTTTATCTTTATATGAAGAAATACTACAGTGTATTAATTTTAATATTGGATCAACGGGAAATACGCCATGCAACAAAGAAAAAACAAAACGAATAACCTTTTATTCCCGTTTTTAATAAAATGGGTTGATTTTTTCTAACCCTATACCTTTTTTTAACATTACTATAATTTAAGTGAATTAAATAAAAGGGTAAGCTCGGCAATTTTTTCCTCCCTCGCTCAAAACGCTATATCGATTTTACTCAAATTTACCATTACCTTTTTGGTTAATGTACCCAAATGCCTCCGCACGTTGCTTAATTTTAATATTAACCTGTTTGTACCATCAATTCCCTCATTTACGGTTTTGTGTAAACTTTGTAAGCCCTGACGCTGAAGTATGACCATTTGTTTAATTTTTTTCATTTTCTGTTCTTAATGTACGAACTTCATCGTTGAGAGTAGCAAATCTCGTTTCACGCTTCTCCTCGATCATGATAATTCGTTTTATAATTTTTTGAACATCATTGATTCGCGCGCCGATGCGTATCTCAGCGAACGACCCGTCTATTTCCGGTATCATTTAATTATTCGTCTTCTCGATCATTTTCTCGGGTCCCTGTTCTCCAGGCGTCAATGCGATGGCGCTACAAAACAATAATTACGTTAGAAAATAAGAACGTAACTGACCGTCGCAAAACTTTCCGAAAGACTTCAAATTATATATATTTTTGATTTTCAAACTCTTTACAAATGAATTTCACAAATTTTGTCATATAAAAAAAATGCGGGAAAGAAGTAATTTTTTTCCCTAGGGAAAAAAGTGACTTCACAAGAAAATAGTCAAAATTCCTTTATTTCATCAAGTTCGACCAATAACCCTGATTTTCGATTGTCTTTTAACGTCCATTGGTCACGCTTTCCAAGTCGAAAAGTGGCCCCAGTTGAGATGGGTATAAAGTACTATATGTAACTCAAGAAAAAAGTCGATTTTTCCCTCGGGTGATACTGCCCTCGCTTCGCTCCAGCAGTAAGTCACCCGCGGGAAAAATATTCGACTTTTTGCTCTTGTTACATAATATACTATTAGTATTTGGCGTATATCTTTGAAAAAATTTTGTTAAACATTATGAAACTGACGGAAGGGTTTGTGGGGAAAATTTCCGATCGAAATTGGAAATAAAAAAAGCGATTTTTTCATGATTTCTAAGATGTTTTGCCCCCTTAAACGCTTTTATTCAATATATCTTATATCGTGCGTTTAAATGGGATAAAGATTATGTAAGAAAATCTCTATCCTGCGAGCTCTTGGAGCTAGCCCCACGCTGGCTATAGCCAGCTTCCTTGATTCGTTAGTCAGGGAATTATTTTCAAAGTGATAAACTATATATTATAAGACTTGTCTAAAAAAATAATTGCATACGTTTTTTATGTAAATATTTTTCACAAACCGTGTGATATATGGTTTATTACTTTGAGAATTACCTCGAGGCAATTTTTACTGTTCATTCGAGTAATTTTTCCCTTGAAGTCACAATACAATAATTTTTACGGTAATTTTTATCAGAATATTCTCTCTGTGTAGGTAGGCAATTAGGTATTGGCTATACCGAATATCTACGATCTGTGACATCTGTGTACGTGAACAATGAAACAAATAATTAAGGGATAACACCACTCTAACGGCCTGAAAAAATGCCTAATTTGTACGATTTTTTACAAGAATAGGAAAGAAGGGATCAAATTTATTTTTTGAGGGTTTACTACACATATATTGAGGTACAAAAATATATTTTTTTTTACATTTAAATACAAAATGGCGGCTATACAGCGAATTTGAGAGAAGCCTTTTTCTCAAACCTCCAAACGGGAGAACACTTTTCTCGGAAAGTATGAGACCTGGAACAAAAAACCAAAGAAATTCTTATTCTATATAACGTTAACTTTGGAAGTACGTAGGGTTTTTTTTTTATTTCAATTTTTTTAGAAATGGCGCATTTCTGAAAAAAAGTCAAGTTTTCTCAAAAAAAAAAAACAATGTAAATTGTTTATAAAAAAAAATCGGTTTCGAGAAAAACGCGTTTAAAGTTTTACATGCACTTAAATCATCGATATTTTTTGTTTACCTCTAATCTGCGATGCCTGTACCATACATTTAGCCATCCAAATTAATATTTGCCTTCTCCTCTTCCTTTCTCATCGATTTTGAATCTAATCGGGCCTTCTTGGCTGCATTTGTGAGCGACCGCTCTGAAAACTTGATCCGCCGCTCATCAGTTTCAATGCAGAAATTGAAACAATTTGGTCCTATTTTAAGGCCTAATTTCTGCATAAGCTTCATGATGCTTGACAGGCCATCGTTGTAAATGCCTGCAGCAATATATACTGCAGTGTCAAGAACGTGCTTGCCACTGGAGACTGATTTCGGAGCCATACACCACACGATTGAGTTGAAACTCTCGTTGCTGTTTTGCGTATATCCACCGAGGCAACGAGTCAGCAGATCGTCGCCGCTCAATTCAGCATAAATAGGAAAAATTGCTTCAAATACCTCTTGCGACATTGCTAGTTTGTGTTTATAATTCAAATCTCCAGTGGCCTGGGCCCTCTGTCACGAGCATTACGAATCTTCGCTGCGCGGGCATCTCTCGTGCTTCGATTTGTCGTCCGTCGATAATTTATTTTGTTTATTTTATTATTTTGTCTAGCGTTGCGTAGATTTCATTGCGCATATTTTTTATAGAATCATAATTTCTACGTATTGTTAGACCACAATAAATTGACAATTCGTCTATTAATTTACCAGTGAGCTTGCCCTTTCCTCCGAGACCTTTAGTTTTCTTTTTTAAATTTCGAAGCCGAGTACCCATCCGTTTCTGCACGTGGTCGATGCACTCTTTCTTCGTTACTGATTAATTTACATGAGGCTGCGAGTCTACGATACCCTTAGAAGTTTTTGAATCACCGTCCCCGACGTAATTGGCATATTTAAGTTGGTGTAAAGATTCTGAGCGCTGGAATATCTCAATAACGGCATCCACTTCCATTTTTCCCGTCATGGTTTGATTGGCATTCGTTTTCATGGGTTTCGAGCCATTCCTTGTACTCATTCGTGTCACTTTTCTTTTCCCAAAATTCACATGCCTTACAATATTTAGATTTTACTAAAATGTCGACCACTTTGCCAGTACACCATTCAATAAGTCATACAAATCCGAAAAGGGACGTGAAGCCGCGTTTGCGCCACGAACCATCACCAGATACAGTAATACCACTTGTATTTCCTTTTTCCTCACTTTTTTTCTTCTCTTCCTTAGTTGCATTTTTCATACTCTGCTCACAAACCTCCTTTGCATCGACAGCAATCTTCTGCACAACTTTATCGTAAAATGATTGGAAAATTGGCCGCGGGAGCTCCATGAACGCGCAAAATTTTATTATTCCATTCAATCCTATTCCCAGTAGTCGCATAGCAAGAATCATTCTACGATTAATGTCGTATGCTTTTTCAATGAATGGTGAAGAAGGGATAGAAATTTTGTCGCAGTTTTGGCATGAAATAATAATTTTGAAACCCAAGCCACGCTTTTCACACTCGGTGAATGCCACATCTGACTTGCACTATTTGCACACAATAGTGCGATATAGCGGTAAATACGGTTAAAAAATTCAGAATTCGATAAGCAAAGCCTTCATCTACTTCAAAGTCATCAGGATCGATGGTAGATAATTTTCGAGCCGATGTGCCAACCGCCTCGACGCTTTGCTTCTCCATTTCATAACGGTTACTTGGCCGCCGCTTTGAAATTTTCGGTCTCTTCAAATTGCTCTTTTTCCCCTTCGTCGATTTCGCGATATCATACACTGGTCTTTCACTACTCATATTGTTTATAATTTTCACACTGTTCACTTAAAATCAACGAAATTTGTAATATATAAATATATATAAACGAAAAATCAGCAGAAATATAAATCGAAGCGTGTGCACGGCGTCGCTTTGCAGCTGTAATAACTAACACATATACACACCGATACAAGCTAATTTCAGTATTAGCGCACCCTGCAGGATGCCTGAGGAACCTCAAGGACCTTCGGCTCTGTAAGTAACAAGGTGTCCTATTATTCCGATAGATGAAATCAATACAAATGCTCATTTAGCGCACTCAGCGAGCGGTCCGAGGCGCTGACGCAAAATCGATATTAGAACCTTTTAAATATTATTTGACACTATAGGACCAATTGCATATTATTTTTATGGCCCTAAAGTATTGTTTAAGCCGAAAAAAATCGATTGTTTGAAAGTCCTGGAGTGGTGTTACCCCTTAATAAATATGGTAATGAAGATAATGTTTTATTGTGACGTGTAGAATCAAGATTTTGAAGTTCCACAAGGGTAAAATTTAAGCTATTATTATGTAAAAGAAAGCATAGAATTTTTCAGAATGATTTCTTTTAAACATAAAAAGTTTTTTAGACTTGTAAACAAAGCCTTTTTTGGGTTTAACCCAGGTCTACCCCCTTAACCCGTTTCATCTCAAGATGCTCTAAAATTTACTTTTTCTTCAGCACGTTAGAAAGCGAATAAAGCATTGATGTAATTCAACACAACTCAGTATTCCTATGTAAATTCGCATGCTCTTTTCGAATCTGACCAAAGTTTATTTTAATTTGTACGCATTTTTCAAATATGGTGGATTAATTAACAAAAAAAAAACAAAAAAGTCCATAACGGTAACAAAATTCATTCCGCTATTGACTTCATGACTAAGTTCATACTTACCCCTATCTGATTTTTTATTTAGATTATGAGATTCTTTTATTCTATGCTTACGCATAGAATAAAAGAATACGAATGGTTCCGGTTGGTCGAATTCTAAGTTTTTGTAAATGAACTACTAAGTCAGGACTTTTGAAATAGTTATCAAAAAGAAGGTGGTACAACATTAATTTTGTCTTCGGAGTTTTCAATAAAAGAGAATCGACCATTTGCATTACAACTTTTGAACCAAGTGGTACGTTAGCTAAATTTTGATTTACAGGATTACTATTTTTGGCACAATAAATATTAAAATCAAATAAAAATCCAAAAATTGAACAAATAGCCCAAAATTTTATTCCAAATCTTATAGGTTTTATTGGTGAAAATTGTTTTAAAACTGATCTTCCAAAAATTTTGATCATAATTTCGTCGATAGATAATGCTGTTGAAAAATATCCAAATTGATGACAAGTTTCTCTCATTATGTTTATCATAGGTCGTACTCTCCAAGTCCTGTCAGAATCCTTCTTATCAGTAAATTTTACATATTTAATTTTGTATTGTATTTCAATGAACGTAATTACAAGACATAGTTTTGGCAACACTTTCGCGTATCAAATCTTCATCCTTAGAGCGATAGTCTTTTTGATCAATTCTAATATTAAATTGAAGTTAACATAAAGATTCCAATAAAAATCTCTACGTTACTAATAGATGAATCATAACCATTTTCGTAAGTAGCATCAACTATGTGCTGTTTTAGTTCCTTAGAAACAAAATATTCAAACAGTTGTACAGGTGTTTTCTTTCTCAGTTCAGGTTTTAATTTATCGGACAGAAGTAAGTTGTCTTCTATATTTCCCACATGTCTTAGTTTACCTTCTTTTCACTGAGATTGATGGTCAGGTTCCAACTTGTTTTGTTTAGAACTGTAATTTTGTATAAGTTTCCTGAACATTCTCATTTTTTTCGTCAGAACCTCCTGAATCACCAGAATTAGGTAAAACAACAGCTTCACAGTATTCTTCAAAACTACTTTCTTCACAATCGTACACTACATTTTTTGATCGTTTGTCATTAGTGTTATTGGAACTAGTAGATGTTCGTTTGAGCATCGTCAATTTTTTTCAACAGTACAAAAAATCCCCAATAAAGTGGATATTACTATACTCCTACTTATGCTCTAGAGCATTTTTTTAAGTATATAAAAGCAAATATATGGGACGTTTTACGTAAATATATAGAGACCTCACTGTTCTGTTACAGGGAAGCGCGCCGTGTCTCGTCACCTAGCGGCAAGAAGATGAGTTGTGTTTACAGCGAGCTGTGAAGAGTTGAACGAAATGGTGCATGAGCCCATTTCTTAAGACTTTTGAAAACAAAATTAAATATCAGATGCAAAACTTTTATTACTTGATGCTTTCAAGTAATCTGATACAATATTTTATGTACGGAATAAAATATTGAAAAATAATAAGTCAAGAATTTCTTAATAATACGCTGAAATTAATTTAAGCCTAAACTGCTTTCCAATTTCCAATTATGCACAACAAATAAAATAAGAAAAACAAAAAAAACAGATAAAAAAATAAAAAAATACATAAGAAAATTAGAAAACGATTAAAAAATACAAAAAAAAAAAAACTAAAATGACTCTCAACAAATTGTCGACCTCCACGTTGGTAAGAATTGGAAATGCATGATATATCAAGCGGCTAACGGACAGTTTTCTTAAAAATAGTTTTAGAATATTGTTTAAAATAGAGTTATAAGATAGAATAAGTAAACCAAAGAAATATCGTTAGTATATTCTTTCATACTTTTCTTCTCGATATCATTTATTAATTATATTTTGCAATAATTTGTTTAAAAAGATAATTTAACCAAATTATTATAAATAATTATTAATTAAACGCTAATTAGCTTTCAAAAAGCAATAAATTATTATACAATTAGTATAAATATGTTTACGCTCATCTGAATGAAAATGACCACTTTCCTTCCTGAAAAACGAGACCAAAATTACACTTTTTGCCCGCAAAAATGATTAGCGGGAAAAAGATTGTGACTTTACTAGAAACTACTCCACATTCCTTTATTTCATCAAGTTCTACCAATAACCCTGATTTTCGATTGTCTTTTAACAGTCAATTAGTCCCGCTTTTCAAGTAAAAATGTGGTCACAGTTGAGATGGGCAATAAAGTACTATATGTAATTCGAGAGAAAAGTCTATTTTTTGCCCTTGTTATTTGCTTTACTATTTTATTTGCTTCTAGCGACTAAAAACGTCGAAAAAACATCCAAAATAAGGCAAAACTATGAAAATTTTGAGGTTATGAGGGAATTCATCTAATGCTGTTACTAAAAAATGATGTTTCTTATTGATTTTTACAATGAGAAATAAATAGTAACTGGATTACTTCACATTACCATGCAATAATATAAAAAAATTGAAGAAAAAGCTAAAATTTCGATATTAAACCGCCATCTTGCATCTGCCATGTTGATGACAAGAAATTGATGACTCAAAAAAAAACGATTAGTATCAAACAAGAAAAAAAGAGTTGATCGAACATTGTTTGTGACGTGTATTTCACGTCACAATGTAGTAAAACACGGGCAGTCAATCGCGACCAAATCACCCGTCACCAGAGCCGAGCATCTTTATTAAATGTTATTGTTATTAATGGGGGGAATTGTAATTTTTATTTTGTCGAGGGAATGAGGATAAGGAGAGTCGCGACTGAGGAAAGCCATAGTCCGGCACACACATGCACACATCCATACCAGCGGCACCAGCTGATCGCACCGCAGGGAAGACTGGTCGGAGCGAGCACCGACGTCGAGCCCGATACACATACACACACACGCACGGCACCAACACCATCGCACTCTGTACGCGTGACCCTCTCTCTCTCGCTTGCTCTTTCTCCCTCGCCTCTCGAAGATGATGAGCTACTGCCCGCGCACACACACGCGCGCGCTCGGCTGCAGCCACGAGAGAGAGAGAGAGAAAGATAGAGAGAGAGAGAGAGAGAGACAGAGACCGACGCGGCTGTGGACAGCATGGGGAGAGCTAGCAGCCGCCTAAAGCTGCCGGTCTACCATAGCATAGGCCGGCGCGTGTACGTCGCTGCTGCCAACTGTGATGGTCCTGCGGCGACAAAACCGAAAGAGCCCGATATAGATATACACGCCGGGTTGCCATGCGTGTATATTTAACGATTCTTATTGCCCGCGCTTCAAGGGCGGAAGCAACAAGTGTGTGGGCTGAATATAGGCAAAAAGAAGAGCCGAAAATTTGGAAGAGATTTCCGCCCTCTCCGATCTTTGTATTGACTGCCCGCCCGTTGTAGCTTCTAGACGCACGTCGCCCGCACCTCTCTCGTTTAGAAGACCGCGAGGATAGAATCGGCGAGTAAGAAGTTAAGGGGTTATATCCCCTTATGCTCTAAAAAACAAGGGTTTGTTAATTATTTTTTTTAAAGGACATTTGAGATTAAAGGTATTCAAATAATATAACATTGGATTAAGCAACTCTTGAAGAAGAGAAAAAAATTTTTTTATTGATATTATTTTTACAAAATGGCGGCTGTGCAGTGATTACCGTGAACCGCTTTTTCAAAAAGGTCTTCCGTGGCGAGCAGTACAAGTCTCGTCCAACTCCACCTATAACAAAAAAAAATAATTTTCTATTATCTACAAGAGTTTTGCTAGTGAAGTACACATGATTATATTTTTTTCGCGAAATGGCAATTGTTTTAACAAAAAATCGTGTTTGCGACGAAAAAAATAGACTTAAATTGTTTATAACTTTTTTTTTTGTTAATTAATCGCAAAAATATAGTCCATAATAATTTTTTTACCTTCAGTCTGCTATCCTTGCACCATATAATTGTCCTTCCAGGGCCTTCATTTCCTCTTCTTCTTTTTTTTTTGCCTGATGTAATGCTGGGCCTGGCCTCTTTCGCGATATCGGACATACAATGCTCAGCGGTTTTGACGCAATTGGCGTCCGTTTCCACGCAAAACTCGTACATGTTTGGTCCAACAATCAACCCAAGAGCATCGTAAACGGCAAACAGACCCGAGAAGCCGTCATTGAAGATAATAACGGCTACGTCAGTCGCAATGTCAACTATAGTCTTACCGCTTGACACCGTCTTTGGAGCAATTGACCACACTACAGCATTAAACGACTCGTTATTGTTCTGAGTATACACACCCAAGCAGCGTGACAGAAGGTTGTCGGAGCTGAGTTCATTATAAATGGGTTTTATTGCGTTAAAAACATCCTCATGCATTGAACTCTTGTGTTCGTACGTTGCAAGTGTACCAAGCGCTGTACTGCGCTGCCAAGAACACCAAGAGTCTACTCTGACGGGACACTTCTCGTGCTGTGTATTCTCCTTCGTCGACATTTTATGAAGTAACGTTGCCCAAATTTCATTCCGCATTTTTTCGACTGAATCGTAGTTTCTCCTAATAGCAAGTCCGTAATAAATAGAAAGTTGATCAATTAACTTTCCGGTCAACTTTCCTCGACCGCTAAGACCTTTCGTTGTTTTTTTCAAATTGCGCAGACGCGTTCCCATGCGCTTCTGAACATGTCCGACACATTCTTTTTTTTCGACGATGAAATCTTTATAAGTTTTTGAGTCGACTATACCTTTATATGTTTTTGAATCGCCGTCGCCGATATATTTCAAATATTTGATATTATGAAGTTTTTCTGAGCGTTTGAACATTTCTATAACTGCGTCGATCTCCATTTTCCCGGCACTACCTTCATGGTTGGCATCACAGTTCTGTTTGTGTGAAGGGTATACCTCTTCGTATTCAGCAGTACCTTCTTTTTTTTGCCAATATTCACACACTTTACAGTACTTAGATTTTACACACACATCCAATACCTTGCCAGTGTACCAACCAATCAAAGTCACCAATCCGAACAAAGACGTAAACCCTCTCTTTCGCCAAGATCCATCGCCTGACACCGTGAGACCTTCTTTTTCACCTCGTTAGATAGAAATTTCTTTTTCTTTAATCGCTGATTTTTTCATAGATATAATTCGAACAGATGAAGTAGCAGTGGCGATATTAAATATGATCTTACTGTAAGTTGTTTGAAAAACAGGCTTTGCAAGATCCATCATAGAGCAGAACTTTTTTATACCGTTGATGCCTATGCCTATGATGCGCATAGCTAAAATAATACGGCAGTTGATCTCATAAACACGACCATTTATTACAGGACAGCTGTTAATATCAGCATCACCACAGTTCGAACAAGACACAATAATTTCGAAGCCTAGTCCACTCTTGTTCGACTCTAAAAACCGCACGTCACCATTACATTTTTTGCATACTACTAATTCAGAAAGAGCAGTAAATACAGAGAAAAAATTGATGAAACAGTAGCCGAAATTATTATCAATATCGCGGTCACGGTCTAAATCAGTAGTTTTCAATTTCTTAGCCGAGGTACTAACGTGCTCCGAATCGCCTTCGAACGAATGGCGGTTAGGCGGGCGTCGATTACTAATTTTACTCCGTTTTGTACTTGTACTTCTTGTTTTACTGCCTTTACGACCACTGTACACCTTTTCACTCATAATTAAGTACTTGTAAATATAATCCACAGTTAAAAAGTAAAGCAAAACTCAAAATAACAACGTAAACAACGAGAACGGCTGATCGACTAAACACAGGGCAAGTGTGAGTAAACACGTGCTGTTAAGACGCTGTAACTGTCGTAATGTCATGTAGCGACCTCTATAATTCAAATTTAAAACACGATATTGATCGTAGGTAACTTCTACTAATTTCCAAAGCCGCGAAATTCAAAAAAGCAAGCATCGCTAAAATAAGCAAAAATTGTGATTTTGGAGCATTAAAGCTGTTTGGAAAAAATTGATTTAAAAAAATTTTGAATTTAAATCGGTACTTGGGCGTTGTAGATTTTGATTCTAGGATTGTTTTGGCAAGATTTAAGCCAATAAAAAAAATGGAATAAAACAAAAAATTTGGGGGTTATAACCCCTTAAGAGTGGTAGTTTTGGCGGAAATGAGTAACGAGGAGCATTGCGAGGCGACTACAGTTGAGCGACGGTGAGTGGACTGTAATTGTCGAGCATCCCTCGGCACTTATAGAGAGAATTAGTAATTAACGTTAACTTTTACACATAATATATATAATATTGTCGCCATGTGCTCGGAGGCAATGGCATAAATGCGTACATAATATGTTTCACTTTTGAATATTATATTATTACGATAACATTATTTTCTCGTTTTTTTTATATATAATTTGCTGATGCTATCGGTTCTATATAAATTTTTATTTCTATAACAAGTTTCTTTAGAATATTTTTAATTCATTTACACAATTTTATTTTTTTGAAGAATACTATTCTGATATTAAAAATAGTGAATGACTATTATGCGCTCTTCTCCCCGCCAAGATCATTGCTTTTGTGCGGACGGGCAACTAATTTTTATTTAGAAAATCTTTTAAATATATATAAAAATATATGCACTCACTATTTATTTATCGATTTAAATAATAATGTTTCACTTATTAATCGTCACCAGTTGTTATGTTGATCCTCTTTTCTTGATCAGCTGATAAATGTAGACTGTAGATTGAAGAATATTTTCATTAATGTCCTTGCGATTATTTTATTTATTTTCTTTTATATTTTGATTTTATAAAATGGGCTGTCCGAATTTTTATAAAATATTTTTGACTTTGTGAATATTTTTGTATTGATTATGTAAACTGGCAGAGTGCTGTAGTATCTACCAAAGGTGAATAAACCGCGATACAGACATCTTTTGGACTTACGAACGGAAGTTTTGTTAAGTGCCAATTGTCAACTCGGTATAGACGGAGCCTGATACTGTGTTCGAACAGATTCTTGAGACGTGCAGTCTGAATATATATGTTTGCCGATTTACATAAAATTTATAATATTTACCAAATTTTCATAAACATAATTTTTTTAAATGCACTTAACAACGTAATTGTGTCAGTTACAAAATCTTACAAAATGCTTTCGCCAGCATGTTTGATTCATTCGATTAATAACTGATGCGTAGGTATTTCACAAGTGTATTTTTTTCTGCCACGGTGTGACTCGGATTTGTTTATTTCTTACGTGTACAATCAAAAGATACGTCACACGACGTAACAGTGGACATATATGCATGCGTATGACTGTGCAAGTATGTATTGCATTGCACATAGAAATAGGACAATTTTGAATGCCTCATTAATTGGGAAATATATCTTTTTCTTTTCATTTTAGTACATTCATTATCATCTTACCAATTTTTGTTGTGTTGTATTTTGATAGCGTTAAATGTATTCTGAGTGAAATTTAACTTTGAGTTTTCCGGATTATGGCCTTATAATTATTTTAAAATTCTAATCTTATTTGTTCAAAAATTTGTCCCGCGGGTGAGTTTACTGCCCGAGCGAGCGAAGTGAAGCGAAAGCAGTATCACCCGAGAAAAAAATCGACTTTTCTCGAGTTACATATAGTACTTTATGCCTATCTCAACTGTGGCCACTTTTTAACTTGGAAAGTGGGACTAATGGACTGTTAAAAGACAATCGAAAATCAGGGTTATTGGTAGAACTTGATGAAATAAAGGAATTTTTACTATATTCTAGTGAAGTCACTTTTTTCCCGCTAATCATTTTTGCGGGCAAAAAGTGTAATTTTGGTCTCGCTTTTTAGGGAAAAAAGTGTCCGTTTTTTGTTATTGTTTAAATCAATACCTAAGATATTCAATATATACACAATTACAATTTAATATGTACACAAAGTTACAGAGTCCAATTCTAAATAATTCCGAAGATACACAGCCGAAAGCAGAGAGGCGTCGAGCAGGTGTGCAAGCGATCGACCAGACTCGAGAGCGCGTTCCACCCCTCGATCTTCTACTCCGAATTTCACACCTGAAAAGGTTGAACGGTCTTTCAAACCAATATTTAGAGTTTGTAGTAGTGTCGTGTTGAGCCACGATACGGTTTATTGAAGTATAAAGGTGTATAATACCTCTCTGTGTACGTGTTTCTACTTTGCTACTTCTAGCATCAACGGTTAGTTTTGTTCTGATTCTTGGCGAGTACACGTCGTAAGAATATCATGGCAAGTTATCCGAAATGTGAAAAATCGACCTCCGAACGTGCTTCGTAGCCGCGTAAACATCAATTTCAGGGTTATCGATTCACAACTCGATCAGACGATGAAGAGTTAGATACAAGCAGCACTGCGAGAAGATTGTCAACTGCAGGTACCAAAGATATAATTGTGAATCCACTTCATTGTTATAGAATTATTCAATTTGTCACAGTTTTTCATGCGATTACTGATATTGTAATCTGCAGATCATGCAAATAGAATGTAACATTTGCAGAGAGTGGACATCGATTCTTAGGTTTTAAAATTGTTCTATCGTGTATGTGCGGTCGAAGACAAATCAATTCAGGACCGTTGATAGATGTCGGTTGCGAAATAAATAGACGGATCGGATTCGTTATGAGGCTTCTTGTTGTTGGACGAGGAGGCATCAATATGTTTCGTCGCAACATAGTTAGCATCTTCACTCAGAGTCGGAATGTATATTCAAAATTGTCAGTAAGAAAGCTGTCAAAGAGGATCGAGAAAAGAATGTAGAAAATGGCAGAACCGAAACTCATTTAAAAGTGTCCGGCGATGGATCCTGGAATAAACGCGGTTTTACTTAATTGTACGGTGTAACAACTCTCATGCATACTACTGTGGCAAAGTACTCGACCTCATCGTGAAAAGTGCATACTGCCACTTTTGTACCCAAAAAAGAAAACATTAGACGAGTACGACTTTGAAGAATGGCATGAAGAACACAAAGAATCATGCTCCTCAAATCACAAAGGTTCAGCTAGGAAAATGAAGGTGGATTCTATCGTGGCAATTTTTTCGAGATCCGAAGAAAAATTCGGCGTGAAATATGAGAGTGGGTATTCTGAAGATAAATCGATATAATGATGATTGCCCTGTTACAACAAATGAGTGCGTGGGATACGTACAAAAATGTATGGGTACGCGACTCCGAAATAGAAGGAAGCAAGAGAAGCTCGGAGATAAGAAGCGCCTGACGGAAAGTCGCATTAAAACGCTAACGATCTATTATGGCTTGGCGATTAGAAGAAATATTAATTCTAACTAAGCTATAATAGCAACGTTGGATCATTATTGTTCCACAGATAAATCTCGTCGGCACGATAATTCTATTGAATTTGAGTATTGGCCAGCAGTACAAAATATTTGCTGATAACGCTGACGCGCAACGGGTTGAGAGGAATAACAGGCGCCACTCATTTTCCAGCAAGAAAGCTCATTCGGCTCGTAGAAAATGCATCAAAATGAGTTTTTTGAGGAAGCTGAAGGTTTATTATATGGACCAGGAATAGCTGATTAGCGGATTATTAGTATAAGTAATCGAAAATGGATACTTTTTCTTATCGAAAACTTTGAAGCGCGATTTCTTCAGTTTTCATTTTTATAATTTCTCTAAATTGGTGGGCTTGATTGCAAAATAACTAAAAAACCTGTTGGAACAATTCAAACTTGTTATCTTCAGTATTGTACTTTCTTCTATGTGAATTCTTCTTTCCTCTTTCGTCAGAAGAGCAAAGGGTGTTAGGTTTTAGTGGGTCGGTTTACGATGCAATGACTGTATAGTTTTTTTCACGTTTTTGTTTATTTTATTTTTCGTCCTATATTATACACACGGCGGATGCATCCCCAATCAGCCCACACTATCCGACTGTGCGGACCCAGTCGGGTGTACCTTAGGTGGCATTTCCTACATACCCCCTTATCGCATCATTATTATTATTACTATTGTTTGGACAAAAATTATAAATATTTAAACTCAATTGAAGCCAGATGTTATTTTTGTACACTTATCTTATTTACAGCTCGCCGAAGAGATATGTGTTATCGTAAATACACTAATCTTATCCATGGCTCGCAGAAAAGAGTTTCACCCAACTTGTTATTATTGACAAAAGTTCCAGAGAATAGAAGCATTTAGAAAGTCACTTATAGCACTGACTACTAAAAATATCAAATCTTTTAGTTTCCTCAAACACGTATACATATTTCTTAAATACATAAATATAATAAATAAAAGTTGTATAGATGTGCTTATAAATAATCAGCTAATTTTCTTTTATCAATTACGTGAGTATTTTATTAACTGTCATTTATCATGTATAATTTTATTTGAATATTTAATTTGCGTTAATTCTAAAGATTTTTAAGAATAGCAAAAAGATATTAAATATAAATGTTAAACATTATTTTCTTTTTACTAATTTAAAAATAGCGTGTTTGACGTTTATAAGCCTTCAAGCAAACGTTCTTATTCAAATCATTTTAATTTTTTTTCTTTTAACAATTATGCAGTATTAGTATGTACATTGCAATTTTTTCTAATTTCAATTAATTTCTATTAAATAATTGCACTAGAGAATTATTTCAATGTTTTTATTTTAGATTCAAAGATGAGAATTAATCCTTTAATCGTAGTGAATTTATTATTAGCGTATTTTCAAACCTTACAAATACCAGATAGCGTGAAGAATTATAAAAAAATTCAGTTGTCAGAAAAATTTAAACAGATATTAATAGATGCTACAAATGACTTTAATGATGTAGACATGATTATTGAAGAGTCGTTGGATTTTCATAAAGAATATAAAGACTATGATGCTAAGATAGTCGAGGATTAAATACAACATCACTTCCCTGATCCTGTCGTAGTACCGACAAATCAGTGTACAGAAGATAATGAAGAAATTATTTTCGAATACAAACAAAAAGCCGTAGAATTTTGGAGAAGCGGCAAAAAGAAAAACTTGAGTATTGTACAAAAAAGATTCAGAAAAGTCTCATCTATTAGTTAGTTAAAACATTGGACTCATGCGATTAATAAAGATGGAACATATAGAGAAAAACTGCACGAATTTGTCAATCTACACTAGATAATGTTAAAGCTGTTGTTGAAAGTGGTTTAATAATTCACGATCCCGATATGCGTAGATGGGCATTACAAGCTCAAAAAGAAATTGGCTCTGAAGATTTAAGATTCAAGGCTTCTAAAAATTGGTTATTCAAGTTTAAAAGGCTCATAGAATAGTGTCTTGAAAAGTAAATAAGTTTATCACTAGGAGAACATTGGAAAGTGATTCAGAGCTTAAAACTAAAGCAGATGCATTTGTGGCTGACGTTAAGTCATTAACAGTTGAAGGAGAAAAACAAGTTCAATGCCTGGTACAGTCAGTTTCATCGACAACGCACAGTTACACTATACAACCACTTATATCAGTTACTGGACAATTACTATCACCACTTTTATAGTGTTAAAGGAGCAAAGTGGTCAATTGGGTTCTATTGTAGAAGCTAGTTTATTTAGACCAGAAAACGTGTATATGGAAGCATCCGAATCTGAAAAACTAACTACAAGTGAGTACATATAAGTTTATTTTTATGCAATAATATAGATAATATTTTATCCAAATGTAGGCCGTCAGTCTGTACTATTAGTCGATTCTTGGGCACTGTGATAAAGTTATAGAGGAAAAAATGCCAGAAAATAAAATTGTTAACATAAAATATATACCATCAGGAACAACAGGAAAGATCAAACCACTTGATGAATATGGGTTTCGCGAGTGGAAAAACTTTATTCGAGAATTCTCAGATATACTGTATATACTGAATAATATACTGTAATTAATAATAATAATACTGTAACCATGGAAAGCATAGACAATGTTTTTAATTAAATAACTGAAAAATTGCAATCGAAAAATTATTTTTTACAATTTAAACAGAACGTCATGTGTTATACAAAAAATGAAAAATATTTTATTACATTTAGATTTGAACTATCTTTATTTGTATCGACATTTACATAAAAGTTTGAAATGTATTCCTATGCCGGTATAGTAAATGTTTGCTAACTCGAAAACAAAAATTAATTTTAATAATAATATCAATACTGTCGAGTCACGGGGACTGAGAACTCGGGGACTGAAATTACGTGGGAACTGCCATGCTCTTATATATGGGGATGTCTAGGGCACTGAAAAGCTCCTATACTAAATACACATTGCAGTCCCCGAGATTTTGTAATATACAAATAAAGGTATAGGAAAACACTTTATTGCTCACGTAGCATAACTTTTGAAAACAATAAAGTACATAATTAACGTATTTTTTAACTTAATTTTGTTATTGTTTTTTATGATAAATATTTTCCATTTTTTAATTGGATAATCCATTTCTGGAGGTGACATTTTCTCACCCCTTTAATACTAGTATAGCGGAAAAAATTGTAATATATTTTCGTTTGCTATAAATCCCATTCTGATTACAGGTAGAATACTTTTTAAGAAAAAACTATATGTTTCACTATTTACATGCGGCCCATCGCTTTAAGGGATAGTTAACGGTACTTGAAGGTGGTTATTTGCAAAATCTTTAAACTGGTCAACTTAAATATTCAATATTGTTAACAGAAATCCTTTTTTTAAATTTTTTTATTCATACCCTGATTTTCAAGATACAACTATTGATAAGAAATGTAGTCTTGTTTAAATATAAAATAAGGGTTGCAACCCCCTGAGTCATAAGTACACTTAATATCTGGGGTTTTTTATAAGAAATATTTTCCATTTTGCTACATTGAAAAACATCCATTATATGCCGAGATGTAAGAAAAAAGTGATTTTTTGAGGGTAAAGTTTAGGGATGGTTTTCACCCCTTAAAAGTGGATGTTGGCCCATAAAAAACATGTGTGCCTTATTTCATCATGTACTACAACATATCCAAAAATTATCAAAATCGGTGAGATTGGGTTGGGGGGCGGGGGGAGCGGTTTCCTTGTAAGTGATATCTTACCAAATTTTAAATCTACAAAGGGGGAATTTTCGGAAGGTGTTGAACATTTGCTTTATGCTGACGACCTGCAGATCTACACGTAGGTCACTAGGGGGATCTTCTTATGGGCATTAGGGTGGTCCAAAATTTTCAAAGTTTCATTTTCCTACTTGTAACCGTTTCAAAAGTTGACAAATGTGAAAAAAATAACTCTCCTACAAGGCAGACGCTAGGCGTTGAGATCTAAAGGTTCCTACCTAGATTAGAAAGTTTTTTTAGTGCATTTATGCACTTTTTTAAATAAATTTGGTATAAAATGATTCAAACTTTATAAATCAAGGCAAAGAAAATTTAGTAACTTACCATATCACTAAAATGGAAAGTTAACCACATCCGCTTCATGAAAAAAAAATTTTCATCTATGTGAAGAGACATATGCGTCAAATTTTAACAAACACAGGCTATTTTTGAACATTTTTCAAGACTCTAATTTTCGATGATTTTTCAAAACGCAAAATTTTTTTGAATCTTTATTCCGAATAGAATCTACATAAAAATTGGCAAATGTAAATAAATCTAAATATAAAAACGGTTCCAGTCCCAATATTGTTCAAATTTTCCAGCATCTTAAATGGTTTATGTCATAGTTTGATGTAATTAACCGACTTCGAAAAAAGAGGAGGTTCTCAATTCGACATGGCTCTTTTTTATGTTTGTCCATCGATTATTCCGAAAATACTCGACCGATTCGGATGAAATTTTTTTATATGAAAGTTAATTATCTTCCGGTGGTCCCATTCAAATTTTGTGATTATTGGTCCAGTATCTCGCCAGTAATTTAGTTTTTATGAATATTTTTTCTGTACATTTCGACCTCTGCCGACTCTATCCGCCGATTATTCGGAAACTATTGAACCGATTTGGATAATATATTTTGAATGAAAGAGAATGATCCCATTGTGATCCCATTATATTACTGGGCCAGTATGGAGCCAGTAATACGTAAGTACTGGTAATTTTTTATGTTCTTCCGCCGATTATTCGGAAACTACTGAACCGATTTTGATAATATTTTTTTAATATAAGAGAATGATCTCATGTTGGTCCCACTATATTACTGGGCCAGTATAGAGCCAGTACTACGTCAGTACTGGCGATTTGTTATGTTCTTCTACCGATTATTCGGAAACTACTGAACCGATTTGGATAAACTATTTTTTGAATAAAAGAGAATTATCCCATTGTGGTTCCATTATATAACTGGGCCAGTATGGAGCCCGTACTACGTCAGTACTGGCGTTTTCATTTTATGCTTCACAAAGTATGTTTTTTTCTAGGATTACAAAGCTTCCTGCAGGAGAAAGTTATATTAAATAAATTAATATTGATTTAAGGTGGTCCTATAGTAAAATTAGACGAAAAACTCCAGTTTTTTTATTTCATTTTCTGATACTTTGTACATTTTTAGAACAGAAAATTTTTTTTTTCAGAAGTATCCTTTGTTGGTCGATCTATATTGCAATATAAATTGAATGAAACTCAGCCCTTACAACTAAAAAATCTGAAATAAAAAAAGTTTTTTAAAAAAAGATCCAAATTCGAAAAATGCATTAAAAAGTGTGAAAAAAGTGCACTAAAAAGTGTGAAACAATTCACAAAAATGTTCTCGAAGTCGGCGCCGAATTACAAATTGACATATACCGTCACAGACGCTATTGTGGATCAGTGCCTCTATTGAAAATCATTTACTTCTAAATAGACATTATAAAAGTTTTGCATTACTTCTTTAATTATTTTGATACATAAGATTTTGATACATAAGTGCTTTCAAAATAATAATAAAAGTTACGCAAAGCTTTCACAATATAGTTTTAAGATAAACTGATTCACAATAGAGGCACTGATCCACAATAGAGTCCGTGACGATAGTATCTTGCTCAAGAATATAATTTATAAATAATATTGAAATGGGTCCAATTTCGTTAAACCTGGAACGAAATATGTGTCCCGCTATCGTATATCCCACTTAAAGTTAATAACTCGTAATCGAAAGCACTGGTTTGAGAGAAAATGCTTTTAAAAAGAACTTCCAATGCAACAATCTTCTTCAAATGATAGTCATCGGCTAAACTATCACATATAATTCAAATAATACTGTTACAATTGTAACTGCTGGCGCGAGCTTTTATGTATTATCCCTGGGATAATCTTAATGTGCTTAGGCCATCGCCACCTAGCGGCGGTACACAAACTACGCTATCAAACAATTAGTCAAGAATAGGATTCCCAATGAAACAAAAAGAGGTAAAAAGCGGCACCGCCTGCGAGAACATTTTTGTGAATTATTTCACACTTTTTAGTGCATTTTTTTCACACTCTTTAGTGCATTTTTCGAAGTCGGTTATTTTTTTTCATAAAATTTTTTTATTTACTTCAGGTAGTTTACATCATGGAGACTTGTACAACATTTTAGTTAATAGCAGCATTTCTGAAGTTGTTTAAATAAAAAGTTATCCGTTTTAATACTATGAAAATTCTCAGGTGGTAAATTGGGGATCACGTTATGGACCGTATTTTGCATTGTTCCAATTTACCACCTGAGAATTTTCATAATATTAAAACGGACATAACTTTTGATCCAAACAACTTCAGAAATGTTGCGACCACTTAAATTGAAGATCATGTTATCAACTTTTAACTAAAATTACGTACAATTCTCCATGACGTAAACTACCGGAAGTAAATTACATCAAACTATGACATAAACCATTTAAGATGCTGGAAAAATTGCACAATATTGGGACTGGAACAGTTTCTATATTTAGATTTATTTGCGTTTGCCAACTTGTACGTAGATTCTATTCGAACCAAAGATTCATGAAAATTTCGGGTTTTGAAAAATCATCGAAAATTAGAGTCTTGAAAAATGTTCAAAAATAGCCTGTGTTTGTTAAAATTTAACGCATATGTCGAAGTGGATGTGGTTAACTTTCCATTTTAATGATATCGTAAGTTACTACATTTTTTGCTTATATTTATAAAGTTTTAATCATTTGTTACCAAATTTATTAAACAAAGTGCATAAATGCACTTAAAAAACTTTAAAATTGGTGTTGTCATGGACTCTAAATTAACATGGAAACCACAGGTGGATGCAATTAGTCAAAAGGTGAACAGAGCCTTATATGGACTCAGATCTTTCAGATCCTGCACCACCGAGGCGTTACGCAAGCAGCTTGCAAGCGCTTTCGTCATTTTCCACCTAAATTATTGCTCCCTTGTGTATCTTGACGTGTCTGGTGAACTTCAAACTAAACATCAGAGATTACAAAACTCCTGTGTGAGATATGTATGTGGTGCGAGAAGGGACGAGTATGCTACTCCCTACAGGACGAAGCTGGACTGATTGAGCGTAGAGGCAAGAAGGGAGTATTTTATGACGATCCAGCTATATAAGGCCGTTGGCATGGGGTAACCGCCATATCTTGCAATCCTTTTTAAAAAAGAACAGTCCAGAACCTCAGGTAGGAATCCTAGAGAACTTGAAATTCCAAGGCTTCGTAGTGACATTGGCCTCAAATCTTTTTAACATAAGGTACTTATATGTACCTGCCCTTACTTAAGAGATTTAACACTGTAATAAGTAAACATATTTTCGATTATAGTGATGCCAATGCCTGTAATAAGGTTATTTAAGAGATTTAAGACGGCAAAACGTAGACATATTTTCGATTATAGTGATGATAATGCCTGTAATAACGTTATGACATGTTAATGATAAGAAACAAACGAGAAATATGCAATAATGATTTTGACGGAATCAAATGATGAATTACTGTGATGACGACTGATTGTGAGTGATAATTAATGACTAATGCATTGTATCAAATATTGTATTTAAATTGTACTTATTCTCTACTTATATTGACCTTGCTCATTACGAGTTACAGTTTCCTTATAAAAATTTTCGTACTTTGTCTCCTCAGCTGTCATGAACTTCATACTAGGAGTTTCCTCTATTTCCTAAAATTTACGAAGCAATGAATTGAGTTCTAGATCCGAAGTATGCAAATTTATTGAAATTGACGGCCTTTCTTTAACAGTAGACGACGTGGGACCTGAGACTATCAAGCCCAAAAGTGTTTTGATAGCAATCGGAGCTTCAATCAATCGGCTTTTACGCAATCCTACTACTACTATACTACTACGACTACTGACATAAACTGTGCAATTATACTGTATTAACAAAAGACTGTTATGAATGTATTGTTTAATCATATTTTTTTTAATATGACGAAATTTTTTTTGTTAAAAATTATTCTTTAATCAACGGGAATCGACAAAAGAAAAGCGTGTTAAGAATCGCGTTACAAATCTTATGAACACAGAAATATTTAATGAGTTACGTATTAATATTCAATTGCAAGTTGCTATACAAAAAACAGCAGATAAGACAGAAGAACTTGCGGCTATTACCTCTACTTCTAAAGGTATTCAAAAAAATACAAACGATTTAAGTTGGATGAACGATCAAGTTAGCCTAATTCAGACTGAAGTCGATAGTTTCACTGCATCTATCACGACGGCTTTAAGGGGTAACATCACTGTAATAGCGAAAAAAAGCGTTTTTTTGAGTATTTTTTTAAATGGAAAGAAAGGTTATAAAGAAATGATATTTGGATATATTATTAGTCTAATATTATAGTATATTTAAAAAAAAATTGAGTAAAAAAAATACAAAATGGCTGATTTATAGTCGATCTCTTGAGGCCTCTTGCATCGGAAGTGCTCCGCGGCACGCAGTGTACCAATCGCACATTTCAACCTGGATTAAAAATAATCCACTTATTATTTATGTTAATAGCTAGTGAATCACGTAGGGAATTTTGAAAATATTGAGTTTTGCAAATTTGGCAGTGAATTAAAAATAAATTAAAAATTTTCATGAAAAAAAGGCACGATTTTGTTTATGAAAATTGTTTAAATCAATTTATTAAAAATCCCCTACGTAATTCACTTCGAAATATAATAATTAAGATATGGCTAAAATTTCAAATGCATCGGATGAAAACTGTTCAAGTTATGCTGCGTGCCCATTGAGAAAAACTCATTTCGAGAAAAATCAACTTATAGTTTCAAAATCAGTTTCGGACGTAAAAAAATGAGGAAATCATTTAAAGAAAATTTTTCACCGTTAGTCTGCAATGACAGGACCATAAAGCTGTCCTTCCAAATGTAAATTCTCTTCCTCGTCTTCTTTTCTAATCACTTTTATGTTCGATCACGCTTCTTTCGCTGCGTCGGACAGAGAGCTCTCAGCGTGTCTGATGCGCTTATCGACGACTTCACAACAAAAATTGTAAGCCTGCAGACCTATATCCATCTCCAGAGCTTTCATAATTCGATGGACACATTTCAGGCCTTCATTAAAATGGCACACTGCAATATCAGTGGCAATATCCAGAACTTTCTTGCCACTCGAGTACGATTTCGGAGCCAAGTTCCAAACGGTGGCATTGAAACTTTCGTTGCTGTTCTGAGTATAACCTCCTAAGCAACGGTGCAGTAACTCATCTCGACTCAACTCTGTATAAACAGGCTTCGCAAACTTCTTCAGGAAGTGGCGGTTCATGATGAAACGTGTCCAACAAACCTTCAGCTTGTGTGATTTTCCAAGCACACTTGGAATCTGAACAGTTATCGTGCTGAGAATTGTCGTTGGTCGATATTTTATGATACAGAGTTGCCCAGATTTCATTCCTCATTTTGTCTATGCAATTTGGATTCCTCTGCATTGCCAAACCATAATAAATTGTTAATTTATCAATCAACTTATTTGTTCATTTTCGTTTTCTTCCAAGGCCATTCGTCTTTTTTTTTAGATTTCGAAGACGCGTTCGCATTCTTTTCTGTACATGATCGATGCACTCTTTTTTTTGTACTTCAAAATTAGTGTACGGTTTGGAATCCAGTATGCCTTTGAAAGTCTTGCTGTCACCATCACCAATATAATTCACATACCTTAGACCGTGGAAACTGTCGGAACGAGAAAACATTTCAATAACAGCATCTACCTCCATTTTACCAGATGAACCTTCATTATTTACTTGACATAAATCGACGTGTGATGCATACCATTTTTCGTATTCAGATGTTTCTGTTTTATTTTTCGAGTGCTCGAAAGACTTACAGTATTTAGATTTTCCAGACACATCGACAATTTTTCCAGTAAGCCATCCAATCAAAGATACAACTCCAAAAAAGCGACGAATACCCTCGTTTCCTCCAAGAATTATCTCCTGAAACTGTAATCCTTTGAGAATGACCATTTTCTCTCTTGTCCAGCTTGCTTCAAACTGTTATCACGAACTGTTGATGTTGCTACTGAAATGAGATTCACTATTTTATTGTAGAAAGATTGGAAAACAGGACGTGGTAATTCCATAAACGTACAAAATTTCATCATTTCATTCAGTCCTACTCTTATCAGTCACATTGCTAACACCATCCGACGATTAATTTCATATGCATTTTTTATAAATTTACTGTTAGGTATAACAATTTCTGGACACTTTGGGTAAACAATCACAATTTTGAAGCTCAAGCCCCGAGAACTTCTTTCATGAAAAGTTATATTAGAAAATTGCAGAAAATACTGCCAAAAAGTTAATGATTCGGTATCCAAATGTATAATTTACATCAAAATCGTCCTCGGATGTCTTCATCCGATGCACTGACGCCACTGGAATCACATTCAGCTTCGTATTGATTCATCGGACGATTCGCTGATTTATGGCTTCGATCCTGTATTTTTTATCGTGTCTATTCTTCTTGCGTACACTTTTTCTTTTTTCTTTTTGCTCTACGTAATAATAAATAATTAAAACTTTCACAAAAATATAGTTTTGAAAGCGAAAATGAGAGCGTCGTTTTCTTACGATATACAGATGCTACACTAACGTACTTTATTTTGAAACTAGCCTAATTGACTCATAATAGCTTAAGATCGACATCTATAGGAGCATTAGGGAAGTTTGCGAACAATAAGCAAGCATAAGCGATCGGCCGTTTCGGAGCGGCCGAAGACGGTCGGTATATGTCCTGAAATTTCAAATAAAATTTTTTTTTCGGTATGGGACTTTGTGTACCATATTCTAGAAGGTCCAAAGCATGTTTTAAGTCAATAAAAAAAATCGATTTTTTGAAATTTCTACAGTGGTGTTACCCCTTAAATATCTTACAGGCGATGATTAGAGTAAGTTATTGATAATAACTATAACAACGTATAGAAACGTAGTATTATGTATGCACATTAAAAAATTTTTGAAATATCACTTTTCTAGAAACCAGAATTTCTCCAAAGCATAGCCACACCTGTAGTTTTGTCCACGAGAAATCTGCTATTCGCTATGAGCGTCTGCTTGGGGGGAGGATAAATGAAGTGATCCCAGCGCGTATGGTGACGTTGGTTGAATTGTCAACACAATGTCACGCCAGATGGCGCGTCATGTCATGCTCACAGCGAATACGATACAAGCTGATACTTCACGCAGACGCTGTATCAATATCCCTGAAGACTGAAAAAACCGAACTCGAAGATAAAGGAAAAATATCACTGAATAATAAACATAGCGAGAGAGCTAGAACCAACGAACAAAATTTAATAGTTCACACGACATATTTAGTTTTCTATGGCTTTTTAATAATTTTCATGTAACCTTATTTATTGGATATAATTATTCCGTTTATTTTTATAGGAATCTATAACTAAAGACTGAAAGTACGAGCTTTGTTCATGTCAACTTAGATTTTTCTGACGACGACGATTCAGCTAGCTCGAAGAAAAGCTATAGGTCTTATGCATATACGAGGGTAGTTCAATAAGTCTTTAGAATGACCAACAGATGGCGCGCGAATCGCTCCAAATCATCTGTTTTCAGTCAGCACCACTCCCGACTAGATATATGGTGCAGTCACAGTCCATATCTTCTGAGTTTACGTGTTTTTATAACCAATTGAAAAAAAAAAAATTGCTTGTTAAGAAAAATGGAAAAAAACGAGTTCAGAGCGGTAATTAAACATTTTCATTTAAAGGGTTTAACTCCATATGAGATAAAAAATGAATTGGACTCAGTTCATGGCACATCTACCCCTGCCTTAGCAACGGTTTATAACTGGGTAAATGAATTTAAGCGTGGTCGTACATCAATAAGTGACGAACCACGTTCAGGAAGGCCCGTAGAAGCAACTACTCCCGAAATCATCAATAAAATCCACGATATGGTGTTGAAGGATAGAAGATTAAAAGTGCGTGAGTTAGCTGAGGCCACAAGAATATCTATAGGTGCAGTTGTTTCAATTCTACATGAAAAATTAGGCATGAAAAAGCTATCGGCAAGATGGGTGCCGCGTTTGCTCTCAGCTGAGAATAAACGCAATAGAGTGGTCGCCTCTGAGGCTCTTTTGGCGCGCATAAGTCGGAATCCTGAGGAATTTTTTCGTCGATTTGTGACTGTGGATGAAACATGGATACACCACTACACTCCTGAGACAAAGGAACAATCCAAACAGTGGATTTCCACAGGCGAACCAGCTCCAAAGAAGGCAAAGACCGTAAAGTCAGCTGGTAAGGTTATGGCTACAGTTTTTTGGGATGCAAGTGGGATTATACTTATTGACTACTTGGAAAAGGGTAAAACAATTACTGGTGAGTATTATGCATCATTATTAGAGCAGCTGAAAGAAGAAATTAAAAAAAAGCGACCACATTTGGCGAGAAAAAAAATTCTCTTTCATCACGACAACGCCCAAGTTCACACATGCTTCGTTTCAATGGCTAAAATTGAAGAACTAAAATTCGAATTGGTCGAACACCCACCGTATTCACCAGATTTAGCCCCCAGTGACTTTTTCTTATTTCCAAACTTGAAAAAATGGCTCGGTGGACAGAGATTTACGGACAACGAAGACGTCATTGCCTCTGTAAGTGCTTATTTTGAGGAACTTCCGAAAACGCACTTTTCTGAAGGATTAAAAAAACTTAAAAAGCGATTGACCAAGTGTATAGAGCTCCAAAGAGATTATGTTGAAAAATAAAAAAAAATTTACCCAAAAAAAATTGTTTTTATACTTTATTCTAAAGACTTATTGAACTACCCTCGTATTAATCATTACAACTGAGACAGTAATCAAGTAAGTAGTACTGAAGATATAAATAATTTAAGTTTTGTTGATTGATTACAACTATAATAGTACATTGTGTACCAAGGGTGAGAAATAGGCCTCTCGCCCATGTTGCATACCGTATTTTTTTTCGTGTCTATCGAACGGAGCCGCGGTGCAACTGCCGTCTTGTTCTATTAAGAAATGAAAATATGTATGCCTACACAGACACACTCTCTCTCTCTCTCTCTCTCTCACACACACACGCACACACACACCCACACACATACACACACTTAAGGCACACACACACATACACCCATAGAGATATACATACCTACATGCACATATAGAGATAACTATTATTGTATAATAAAGTTCTTCAAGTAAAAGAAAGATAAGATAATTTCATCAATGTTATTAAAAATAATGATTATTGAATCTATTCTCACGTCTTTTGAGAAGGTTACTTTTCCGCCCGTTGTACTAAATTTTTGGTCGTCGGTCAGAAAATGGCGACTTTTTGTCCGCTATATAGGCACGATAAAGCGTGAAAATCGTGCATATGTTACAAAAACTGATTAATCTACGTAAATATTTAAAACCGATTATTCTTACAGGACTTTCACGACAAAGAGCTGAAACGTGCATTTTAATTAGTCAATTATTCAGACAATGACGACGACGAATCCAGCCCAAAGCGAAATGTAAGAAAAATAATACACACAATCAAATGAGTCTAAAAAGTTATTTGCTCGATTGAATTCTGAAAGCTTCAAACGACAAAGTTTGAAATAAAAGAAAAAGTACTTAATAAGCCAAACTATGACGATGATAAAGAATCAAAAAATAAATCTGTAAAGACGCTAGCTAAAATGAAGAGTGATTCTGAAGGAAAAAAACAAATAGCACTATGTATCCAAGCGATATGGATAAAGATGGTGATTGAACATTGAAATATACAAAGTCTGTTCAAGAAGATAATGTAAATATTGTATTCTATTTTTATCTTTTCATAATTATAATTCTTACTTTAATTTTATACTTTATATGCTGATTTTAGTTAAGAGAATTTGTAAAAGGATCAGAAATATTGGTGAAAAATTTTGTTTTATAAAATGCGAAGAAACATTGCTAGAATCAAACAAATTTAGCTCAGAGCTTATTAGAAATAGTTTTTAAAAAATATACATCATCACTATGTTCATTGAAAGGGATGAACGCAAATGGGTTTGGATGTTCTGCTGAACGCAGATCTGGACTGAATCGTAAAGGAGTGAATACTATCTTAAGTAATTAATTAAAATATTTTTAAATTGTAAAAAAACATTATTTAAATTTAATTTCTTATAGTATATATCGGACTGCATGCGAGGAGAGAAAATTGGAAGGAAATGGATGACTAACTTGTGAACAAAAGTGTGTGTTCACGGCTGCAGGAATTGAGGATAAAGTTCTCCTTAACAAGGATAGAGATTAAAAATATTGTTAAAATATTTAATTTAGCTTATATTATTGTTCACATTATAATAGTTTACATTATTGGCTTTCCTAATAAGAACCATACATATTTGTCTTCAGGTAATGCAAATTACACCCTACGATTTACATAAGAAATTATTATAAACAAATGTATCAATGTATGTAATAATTTCCTTTCATTGGTGCTGCTTTCCTTATCAATTCTTTTTTTAAAGAAACTGCTGTGGACCCTGAATAAATGGTAAAAGTCTATTGCATTTCAAAAAAATTCAATGGACTAAAATTTTGTACGTTAGGCCTATAGGCTAACCTGTATAAGTAAGATTGTAATGCAGTATGTTTCGCATCATCTGGAACATCATCATTAGGCTGTTTGCCATAACCAATCCTAATTCTCCCGATGGAAAAGATGATGGAAAAACCATTGGATCAACATGATGCGATAGCTGATTCAAATGTGTGTGGTCTTTTTCATTATCTTATTTAGGATATATGGAGCATTCAGAACCGTAAAGAAATATGTCCATTTTAGAAACTGTTGCAAACATTTCAATATAAGCTGAATAAAAAAGTGAAATTTGATGAATTTCGTCACTATAATTAATGTTTGTATATACTATTGATCAATTGTATAGTTTATATCAAATAAATAATGGCGAGATGTATAAGCAATTTTCAAATTTTTATGGTTGTTTACTAAATGTCCAAAATGGACTTATTCCGTTATGGATCTGAACGCTTCATATGGAGACATCGTAATCATCAGGAATTCAGAATTTGCTCCGCATTCCGAAGTCAAAGGTTTATTTTATACATGGCTCTGTTTATTATTTTTACGACCATAATATAATTCATAATTTGGGCGACTATGCAACTGAGATATTTCGTACAAATATTTGTTATAAATACGTAACATTAGGATTATTATTCAGAATTCCTGTTAATCTTTTGATATGACCTTCAATCAGATTTTCCTATTTTTCAGTGCAGACTTAAATTATAGACGATATTAATCATACTAACCATAGGTGGGCGAGGGGGGACTTTATAAAGGGATGGAGAAGAGAGAGAGAAGGGGGAGATAAGAGGGCTGGAGAGGGGGAATTGAGAGCCAAAAATAACATAATTAGAAACATAATTTTACCTTATTTTGAGGATTCGACGATAAGGGGGAGACGAGAAGTGGCGGGTGATGAATCTTACGGACAGTCGATATAACTATATAATATAGGAAGCTATATAAAACTATTATATATATTGAGATGCTCCAAAAAAAATTTATTTTTTATTTTTTAAGTCTTACCCTTTCAAAAGTTGATAAATAAAGTAAAAAAAATTTTAGAGGTGGCTACGTAATTACAAAGGTAGTTATTATATTAATTGTTTGTAATTTAAATCATTTTTTATATACATTTTGATGCTCAATCGAAGAAATTATAATATTAAAGCTTTCAATTTCATTTTTAGTAGAAATATTTTTGTATTTATAAAAGAAGAGTATAAATGAAGAATATTTAAGCGAACAAGATACATTTAGATCTTAAAAAATAAATTTGTTATGGATCCATAAAACTTTTTATAATTAAAAGCAAACATTCTAAAATTTTTTTTGCTATAAAAACCTAACTATATCCTTAATTTTCCGTTGTAGCACCTCAAAATCTTGATCCTACAGGTCACAATATATTATCATTGTCAATACCTTATTTATTAAAGGAACTTTGGGGCGTTCACGAATGCACATTATACGATAAATAGAATTTGTTCGTTGGTTAAATGACGCCTTTTCTACTAAAACGTTAACCGTGCTCTTCTTCGTAATTTTGTTTTTAAACAAAGATCCAATATTTTTTTATTTTTGTTAAAAACAATTTTCATCAAATTGGATCCTTAGAATAAAAATATACGCAAATGTGCACGGTGAAAGTTTTAGTACGTGTGAAAAGGCGTCATTTAATCATCGGGGAAAACAATTATTTATCGTATCACGTGCACCGATGCACGCCCCAAAGCTCCTTCAATAAATAAGGTATTAGCAATGGTATTTTATAGTAACGTTAGGGATCAAAATTTCCAGGTTTTGCAACGGTAAAATTAAGGATATTATTAAGTATTTATAGTAAAAAAATTTCAGAATGTTTGCTTTTAATTATAGAAAGTTTTATGGACTCATAAAGGAATTATTTTTGTATGGTCTAAAGGTATCTTTTCCTTTTAAAAGTTCTTTATTTATACTTATTTCATAAGTACAAAAAAATATTTCTACTGAAAAAATGAAACTAGCTTTAAGGTGCTTATGCCGCTTTTAATTGATTATTAGAAAAAAATTATATAAAAAACTTGTAAAGATTCTATAATTTAAAAATAAAGTATATTAAAGAAGGATTCTTAACGAAATGGAAAAACAATTATTTCAACAAAATTGTGACGTGAGAAGTGTAAATATTGTCAACTTAAAAATATTCTTATTATACAATAGAATTTTCTTTATTTTTCAATCAATTTTAATATTTCGGAGCTTATTTCTTCTTTAAACATTTATCTACAAAGTCACCGTTCTAAAATTATATATTGTTTTATTCTTAAGAACTACGGTGAAAAGACAAACTTTTTTATTATTCAGTCTTATGAGTTAAAATTTTGAAGGCTTATGAAGGGTGATATTAATAGGTTCTACATGAATTTTTAGCTCAAGATATTTGCACAGTTATTGATAAAATACGATTTCTTTAAACGAAAATGACCCGTTTTCAAAATGTTACTTGCGCATAGCATTTTGAGGAAAAGATCTTAAAAAGATTGAGTCACTTCCTTGATTGGTCAATAAAATAAGAACTACTTTCGCAAAATAATTTATTTTTCATTTGAGCAAATGTCTATAAAATCACGTTTTTAGATAATGACTGATGGATAAAATAAGATAAGAAGAAAAAAATTTTAATGTAGTTAACAGTCTATGTCCTACATGTAATATACGGAGGTATATTTTCTGAAAGTTTCAAAAAGATTCATAAAAACCTCATGAGCTAGCCATTTTTTAAAGTTAGGAAAATTAGGAGCGAGATAAAACCTATTAAAAGATTCAATTTTGTATGTTATCTAATGTAAATTGTGTTACTTAAATACGTATAACTTTGTTAAAACATAAAGTTTTTATATCAGATAGGTTTCAAAACATTCGTACA
Source organism: Gastracanthus pulcherrimus (assembly GCA_949152435.1). Classification (NCBI taxonomy): domain Eukaryota; kingdom Metazoa; phylum Arthropoda; class Insecta; order Hymenoptera; family Pteromalidae; genus Gastracanthus; species Gastracanthus pulcherrimus. The sequence goes on from OX424574.1 coordinate 58,127,492, forward strand.
ATTACTAAGATTAACAAATAAAATAAAAAATCTTTTCATATTTTGGACAAAAAACACCAGAGTTCTACCTTCATTAAGGAGAAAAGACTATTTGTTTATATGTAAAAACGTTTTTTGTGTGAAAACGTATAAACACTAAGTCTCTTGTTCTGAAAATTAAATTAATATATAAGTTTTTAACGGTGAATTTGTAGTCAAATGTTTAAAGAAGAAAATAAGCCCCGATATATTAAAATTGATTGAAAAATAAAGAAAATTCTATTGTACAAGTAGAATTTTTTTAAATTGACAATATTTACGCTTCTAACGTTACGATTTTGTTATAATTATAATTGTTTTCCATTTCGTTAAGGGGTTATATCCCCCTTATGCTCTAAAAAACAAGGATTTGTTAATTATTTTTTTTAAAGGACATTTGAGATTAAAGGTATACAAATAATATAACATTGGATTAAGCAACTCTTAAAGAAAAGAAAAAAATTTTATTGATATTTTCTTTACAAAATGGCGGCTGTGCAGTGATTACCGTGAACCGCTTTTTCAAAAAGGTCTTCCGCGGCGAGCAGTACAAGTCTCGTCCAACTCCACCTATAACAAAAAAAATAATTTTCTATTATATACATGAGTTTTGCTAGTGAAATACACATGATTATATTTTTTTCGCGAAATGGCAATTGTTTTAACAAAAAATCGTGTTTGCGACAAAAAAAATACACTTAAATTGTTTATAACTTTTTTTCTTGTTAATTAATCGCAAAAATATAGTCCATAATAATTTGTTTACCTTCAGTCTGCTATCCCTGCACCATATAATTGTCCTTCCAGGGCCTTCATTTCCTCTTCTTCTTTTTTTTTTGCCTGATGTAATGCTGCGCCTGGTCTCTTTATCGATATCGGACGTACGATGCTCAGCGGTTTTGACGCGATTGGTGTCCGTTTCCACGCAAAACTCGTACATGTTTGGTCCAACAGTCAACCCAAGAGCATCGTAAACGGCAAACAGACCCGAGAAACCGTCATTGAAGATAATAACGGCTATGTCAGTCGCAATGTCAACTATAGTCTTACCGCTTGACACCGACTTTGGAGCAATTGACCACACTACAGCATTAAACGACTCGTTATTGTTCTGAGTATACTCACCCAAGCAGCGTGAGAGAAGGTTGTCAGAGCTGAGTTCATTATAAATGGGTTTTATTGCGTTAAAAACATCCTCATGCATTGGACTCTTGTGCTCGTACGTTGCAAGTGTACCAAGCGCTGTACTGCGCTGCCAAGAACAACAAGAGTCTACTCCGACGGGACACTTCTCGTGCTGTGTATTCTCCTTCGTCGACATTTTATGAAGTAACGTTGCCCAAATTTCATTCCGCATTTTTTCGACTGAATCGTAGTTTCTCCTAATAGCAAGTCCGTAATAAATAGAAAGTTCATCAATTAACTTTCCGGTCAACTTTCCTCGGCCGCCAAGACCTTTCGTTGTTTTTTTCAAATTGCGCAGACACGTTCCCAGGCGCTTCTGAACGTGTCCGACACACTCTTTTTTTTCGACGATAAAATCTTGTTAATAACAAAATTGTTAATAACAATTGTCCGTGGCTAATAAGCCGTCGGCCGAGCTGCTATCGTGCATTAGTTAGCGCAGCACGCAACGCATGCTGGCGTCCACTATTTCTCCTACCTGGAGTAAGCCAGCGGCGCAACGCCGCTGAGCTTCTGCCTTGCTGCCGCTGCTCTGGCCGACCTGCTGCAAAGTTCACTGAACCCCGGTGGATTCAGCTCCGTGCGAAGTCACCTCGACGCACGGGTTTTCCCGATCTGTAAGAAGCGCGGAAAGCTAATTGTGGCAACGCGCCAATGTAACGGCTTTTCGCGCTTGCCTAACTCGGTCGAGGAGCAGGCGGGTCGTGGGGAAAATTGACTCACGCGAGTTTAACTTTTAATAATAAAATAGACTATATTCAGCAATAAATAAATTAACAACAATAGATTAATAAATAATGATAACGAAATTAACAATAATTGATTAACGAAATTGACAATAATTGATTAACGAAATTAACAATAATTGATTAACGAAATTAACAATAATTGATTAACGAAATTAACAATAATTGATCAACGAAATTAACAATAATTGATTAACGAAATTAACAGTAATTGATTAACGAAATTAACAGTAATTGATTAACGAAATTAACAATAATTGATTAACGAAATTAACAATAATTGATTAACAATAATAACAACGAATTTAATAAGCGCGCAGACCGAGCGACGGTGCGCGCCCAGCTCGTTCGACGCTGGACGCGTTGCCCTCACGATGGGCCGTACGCGCGCCTGGTGTCACGGCACCTTGATGTACTCTAGGGCGCGGTGCCCACGGTGAGCAGCCCTGTACACCGCTCGCGGTATGTTTTCAAGATCCAAGCAACAACACCCGGCCAGGTGTTTTTTGAAGTTAAGTGAGGTGAACACGGCAGAGTGGCGGGAGCCAAGCACGAAGCATAAATAATCCAGAGGTACCACTTCATTCTGGACACACAGCACGCAGCGCCATACTATCAAGGCGCCATCTGCCGACTCCAACTGCAACTACGTGACTACCGAGGCGACACCTGCTGCATCCTAGACACACCATCATTACCTTCCATGACTCATCTTTGTCGCCACTAACACCATGGTCGACAACTGCGCCATCTGCGGGGAGGTTCCTAGGAGCAGCAACTCGCTACGTAAGTGATGCATATGCAATATTACATACCATCCGGCGTGCAAGCCTCTTGCAGTGCTTACCCACGTACAAAGAAGTGCGCTACAGCTGCAAACTAAAGCGATAGCGTGCCAGGCATGCATCGACTCGAAGGGGTCGATGTTCGAGTCGGCAGTCACGCGCGCGACGAACGCCAGCAATAACATGAGTGGAAAAGAGAAGGAGCTAGCCGCGTCCACTTCGGCCAATAAAAGGCCTGCAACAGCTGCTCGCACCAATCAGGCGAGCAAGGCCGCGCCCACCAACTCCTCACTCTCTCCGTTGCAGGGGCTAGGCCCCGCCCCCACCAGCAGCCTACTCCGGTTGGCCGCGCAGTCTCCTGTGACGTCACTAGGCCCGCCCATTTCCAGCACGGGAGCAGAGCAGAGCGGGGAATCCCCGAGTGACGTCACGGCCAAGAGTGCGGACCGAGCTAATAATACTTCGCAGTCCTCCTTCTCCAAAAATAACAGCAGTATTAATGACATAAATGCGTCCGTCATCCGTATGCTAGATAGAACTGCGTTAAAAAAGGGAACAACGGTCTCCTGCCTGGTGGAGTACGCGAATTCTACTTCAAGAAACATTGACAATGCACTTGCTAGACATTGCACCTCTATTGAAGGCAGATTGGAGGCAATTGTAAATAGGCTAAATACGTTACCAGCAGTAGATACTTTGGCAGTTTCAATTGAATCTAAGCTGCAAAAAATTGAGGAAAAACTGTCGAAACAACACTCCCAGCTGGAGGAGATGAAAAAGGAGAAGCAAGTGCTTTGTCAAGAAATAGATGACCTAAAAATTAAAAATAAAAAATTACATGATAATAACGTCGAAACGAACATTTTGTTGACCAATACAGAGGTAAATTATAACATTTTAATTGAAAAAATCGATAATCTAGAGCAGACAAATCTCGAGTCACAGACTAAAATTGATAATTTTATATTAAACACTTTTGAAAACGATTTCCTAAATTTAACAAATAAAATCAATAGAGTTGAATGTGACAACAAGGAAATAATAACTAAAATAGAAAAAATAATAACAAAAGAAGATTTTACCTCTGTATATACTACTACTATCGAGAAAATTGAAAGAAATGTTGAGAACATCCAAAAAGATAACCAACTCATATTAAATAAAAATGAATTCCAAAAAATCGCAGTACTCCCCAGTACACAAAACAATACCGTTTCTCTGATAAGTACAAAAAAATGTAATAATGTTAATAATGCGTCTGCTACAAATAGTACCTTACTCGACAATTATAGTGATATAAGCGACACAATTGACAATTGTGAAAGCAATAATGACGGGTTTATCCAAATTGTAAATAGTAGAAATAAAATGTCTAGGCGTTTGAATAAGTACAATATCGACAATGATGATGCTGCAGCATCACCTGCACGAAACACGCGGGTGCAAACGATTGATGGGGGGACAATGCACAGTAAAAACATTAAAAGCGGTAATACGGAGCTCATTATTTCAAACATTTTCGACGGTGATGTCTCTAAGCGTGTTGACGTCGCACACGCGATACTGTGCCGTGTCCTTCCATCAACACGAAAAATTGATATAATAGGCACACGCCTGCTTCGGTCAGAAGAATCGACAGCTGCGGCATTAGCAGATACAAATAGCGAACGTAGAAGGTCACCATGGGTTGTTACCCTTTCCAGCAGTGCGTTAGGCGAGAAAATAATGCGAGCCAAAAAGCTTATCACTGGCTTTCATGCTAGAGATGTCGACATTGCAGCTCTTGACCAGGACACAAGGGATGGGATTATAAATGGAAAAATTTTTATAAATGAATTGTTAACAAAAGAATGTTTTATTAAATATAGAAATCTCAAGGCCCTTGCGATGAGACTTAATTTTAAATATGTTTGGCATAGAGGGGGCCGTTTCCTGGTGAAGAGGCGCGATGGCGACGTCTCTCATAAATTTTCATCTGCGGCTGATTTACAGACAATTGTGGCATCATATGCCATTAATCAACCATCTCAAACTGTAAATACTGTAAAAAAAAACCGTTGATAATGAAATCGTAATTGATAAAAATGTAATTCCGTCAACTGCTGCAAAAAATTGACTATCCGTAGACACTGCTGGGGGGGTTTACTGTAAGGGACTGAGGGCAGGTTTTGTCAATGTTACCTCACTGATGGGGCACATTGGCATGATTAAACAACACCTTTCAGCTCGTCCTGCCTACCATCTCTTTGGGGTTGCTGAGTCGCACCTTGACCCTGATGTTGGGAGTGATCTCATTCAGATCGATGACTACTCACTACTTAGACTTGATCGCAACAAACTAGGGGGCAGGCTAGTCCTGTACATTCATAACACTTTCAAGGCCAATTTACTATGCAGCTCTCCAACAACACAGGAGGGCAGGCCATTTATACCTGAATATTTAATGTGCAGTGTTCAGCAGGGCAGCCTTCCCCCGTCTTTGTTGCTTTAATATATAGACCACCACACGTACCGTTTTTACAGGGCTCTGACTTAATAGACAAACTAACGATACATACTCAAGACTTTAGTCACAAAATTATTATGGGAGATCTCAATGCGAACCTACTCGGAACGTCAGCCGATGCAAAATTTGTTAGGCGGTTGGCTGATGATCTTAACCTTCAAATAATTGATCATGGTGCGACTCATCATCTCACGGATTCTCACACGTGGATTGATGTGATCTTGACAGATAATAATGACATTGTACTGAGCAGGGACAATCGGCCGGCGCCTTTTCCCAGTCATCATAACATCATAGAGGTCGAGATTGGGGTCGAAACTGCTGCATCCCCTGTGGTTGAGGCTTTCAGCTACGGGGATTTTAAATCGATCCAGCAAGACGACCTCCTGTCACACCTAGCTGACTGTGATTGGTCGCGGATCGATGGTCCCGCGGCGGGTATTGACAGTCAATTAGAGTGCCTCAGTGTCAACCTCATGGCTGTGATAGATAAAATTGCACCGTTAAAAGAATTCATGCCGAAAAAGAAAACAAATCCACCATGGGTTGATGCTGAACTAATACATCTTTACAAAAAACGTGACTCCGTACGAAGACGCTATGCGCGGACCAATGACGACAGACTGTGGCGGGAGTATCAGGGCCTTGCACCTGAAGCTGAATTACGAACGAAGGAAACAAGGGAAAGATTTTTACAAAATAAAATTTCTGAAGCGATTGATAATAAGAAAGATATCTGGAAAGAGCTCAAGGCTCTGGGCCTTCTGCCAAAGACAAGAGAGGAGCTTCATGGTTTCTCACCGGAAGAGCTCAATGCCCACTTTGCAGGGGTGTCGATCTTCCAAAATGAGGGTGATGAAGAAATTGACAACGTCCTGACCACTGCCAGTGATGACGGTTTTGTTTTCCGAGAAGTCAGCTTCTAGGACGTGGTTCTGGCTGTTGCCCACTTCTCATCACAAGCCAGAGGGGAAGACGGCATTCCCCAAAGTATAGTGGCTAAGGCTCTTCCGTTTGTGGGAGATCATATTGTTAAGATCTTTAACTCCTCTCTGTCCAGTGGCATTTTTCCGGGAACTTGGAAGGGAGCTCAGTTGGTGCCTTTGAAGAAGAAGCCTGTCCCATCTACGGTGTCAGATTTCCGACCAATTTCCCTACTGAGTTTCCTTTCTAAGGTCCTTGAAAAAATAGTACACGACCAACTAACTGACTTTTTACGAGAAAATAATGCTTTGGACCCGATGCAGACTGGTTTTCGACAGAATCACAGTACACAGACAGCACTACTGAAACTGAAGGAAGACATAAGATCAGGCATTAACAACAGCAAAAAACTATTGACTATTTTGTTAATGTTTGATTTTAGCAAAGCATTCGACACCATCTCACACACTAAACTGCTGCGTAAGCTGATGCGCATGGGATTCTCCAGGAGTATTCTCCTGTGGCTTAAGTCATATATTATGGGGAGACGACAGAAAGACGTCACAATCACAAACGGGGATTCAGGTTGGCTAACCAACAATCTTGGCGTTCCACAGGGCTCAGTCCTGGGACCCCTGCTTTTCAGCCTGTACATAAACGACTTACAAGACGCACTCGACTTAGATGGTGTTGAACACATACTTGACGCTGACGACTTGCAAACCTACACACAAGTGACCCTGAAGGGTCTTCGTGATGGTATCAGTCGCATGTCGGCTGTAGTACAAGCAGTGTCGAACTGGGCAACGTCAGCTGGCCTGCGCCTCAATGACGGCAAGACAAAGGCGATCATTTTTGGATCTGATCACAACATCAAACAGGTTCAGAACCTTGACTTGCAAGGCATTGAGATACAGACCAGCGTACACGTTCCCTTTGTCGATACAGTCACCAACCTCGGCGTGGTGATGGACGGAAGGTTGACATGGAAGCCGCAACTGAATGCGGTCAGTAGAAAAGTAAATAGAGCTCTGTATAGCTTAAAACTTTTCCGTTCAAGCACCACAGAGATACTGAGGAAGCAGCTGGCATGTGCACTGGTACTACCTCACTTAGACTATTGCTCAGTGGTTCTTCTTGACGTGTCAGGGGAGCTCCAGACACGACTACAACGTCTACAGAATGCATGTGTGAGATACATATGTGGTGTTAGGCGGGATGAGCATATCACCGCCTACAGGAAAAAACTGGACTGGTTAGATCTGAAGGTGAGGAGGGAGTATTTTATGAGGCTGCTGCTTTACAAAGCGGTTGTCATGCGGCAGCCACCATATCTTACTGCCCTCTTTGAAAAAAAACAGGTCAGGACTTCAAGTAGGGGTGGTATGAAAGAGCTCTCGGTTCCGGGGTCGCGCACCGATAAGGGCCTTTTCTCATTTAGAGTTCAAGGTGCGCACCTCTGGAATTCGCTCCCAAGCAGTGTGAGGTGCCTGCCATCTTTTTGTAAATTTAAAACGGCGTTTAGCAGGCACCTTAAGCAATTACATGGTAAAGGGAATGTATAGAGGTGACTCGAATATTTATTTAAGCTATTTATTTATTTGAATTATTTATTTATTTATTTGAATTATTTATTTATTTTATTTATTTATTTATTTAAATTTATTTATTTATTTAATTTAATTATTTATCTGGTTTATTTATTCATTCGACTTATTTATTTATTAATTTATTTATTTATTAAATATGTTTAGTGTTAGGTGTGAATGTATTTATTAGCGTGATTGTTAAAGTGTCATGAATGAGTGTGTTTTAAATTTTGACGTGATAGTATACGTAAAAATTTAGCAAAGTATGTGTATGTATTGTTTTATTTTTATATGTTATCTCTATTGTATTTATTTTTTTTATTCTATGTATTATTTTTTGACGAAGCGTGTTTCTGTGATATCTGACTGTGACTAGTTCATTACATTTAAATTTTATAACTGACGAACTGATAAAGCGAGTATATTATTTTAATAAGAAATGCAATAAGTGAACGTTAAGATAACAAATACATTAAATCGACTGATATTTTAATTATAACTACATGTACATGAAATTGTAAGATTTTGTCTTTTGATGAATAAAAAGTATATCTATCTATCTATCTATCCTCCACTCTTTTCTGGCTACTCGTGGGACGCGCCTCCACACTCGCAGCACAGTGGGGAGATATCTCTGTATGCACTTCACTCCGATTGCGGCGTCGCGGCAACAGGTCGCTCCGCGTGCGCTAGCTTCTACGCGGGAAAATGTCGGCGAGACTCAAACGGCGTTGACGCGCGCGGATCGAACTCTGAATCGATAGTAACGCGCTCGAGGCGTCAGCGCGGCCAGCGCCGCGCCCCCAGTCACGTTTTCTTTGAGTAACTACCCTGCTGCGCGCGCGTCGCCTATAGTGCGAACGCCGGTACATGGCACTCATTTCGTTACAATATATATATATATATATATATATATATATATATATATATATATATATATATATATATATATATATATATATATATATATATATATATATATATACTAAGGGAATACCCCCTGCTCGCTCCCGTCGCCAACCCCCAAAACATCATGAAATGTTTTGTTTTTATAAAGGTTTTCTATTTTTCCACACCACCCGGGAAGTAAATAGATTGGCGCGTTTTTTTGTTTTGTTAATTAAGCTTTTTTATATATTCAAATTATGTTTTATTTAATTTATATATAAATAAATATATATGTAACTCATACTTACATTTATTTATATTTAGTTTTAAGTATTGTATTTTTTAACATATATATTTATTTTAATTTTGTTTTTT